>JAOTQR010078126.1:0-91043 GCA_025774065.1 Solanum ossicruentum
CCTACTCCTTCTCCTTCTCCTCCTCCTCCTCCTCCTCCTCCTCCTCCT
Source organism: Solanum ossicruentum (assembly GCA_025774065.1). Classification (NCBI taxonomy): domain Eukaryota; kingdom Viridiplantae; phylum Streptophyta; class Magnoliopsida; order Solanales; family Solanaceae; genus Solanum; species Solanum ossicruentum. The sequence goes on from JAOTQR010078126.1 coordinate 49, forward strand.
CCTCCTCCTCCTCCTCCTCCTCCTTTTTCTTCTAATTTGATTGTCTTGAAAAATAATTAATTCTACTTTCCTTTAATATCTGAACCAAGGTGTATAGGCTATTAAATAAGTATAATTTAAACCCTTAATTAGATTAGTTATCAAAATTTACCTATAAGTTAAATAAGCAAAGTTATCAGTTAATCTAAAAAGCCTCTTTAAAATTTAAGAGATAAATCTTTTAGAAATCAAGAGGACTAATTCTCAAAATGACATGACGGGTCATTACATCATCCATCACTAAAAATTATATTTGTCCTTGAATATAGAGTAAAATAAAGTACCTGAAGCTTGGAAAAACTGAGGAAATCAGGTTCGGGTATCTCAATCACTCTCCCAAGTTGCCTTCTTAATAGGCCGATGTTGCCACTGAACCTTAATTGAAGTGATCTCTCTAGTCCTGAGCTTTCGAATCTATCTATCTACAATGGCTATTGGCTCCTCCTCATAAGTCAAATTTAGACCCAACACTATGACATCATAAGAAATAATATGAGACTTATTATTCAGTATGTATTTTCAAAGCATAGAGACATGGAATACTAGATAAATAATTAAGAATCTCAATGGCAATGCCAACTTATAAGCAATCTCACCTACTCTCCTCAAAATCTCTAGCAGGCCAAGAATCCTCGAGCTAAGTTTGAGTCCTGAACCTCATCACACCCTTTATGGGTTACATTTTCAACCACACAATATCACCTACCATAAACTCCAAGGGACAAACTCTCTTGTCAATATAACTCTTCTGCTGACTCTGAGCTGTCAACAGTCCACTCTGGATCATACGCATATGCCGCATAGCATCACTGAGCAAATCATTGTCTAATGCATCAACAACGACTAAGTCCAACCACCTAATAGATAATGGCACCTATACCTATACAATACCTCAAATGGTGCCACCAAAATGTTGGAATAATAACTATTATTATACACGAACTCTACGAAGGGCAATATTTGGTCCCAACAGGTACCAAATTCAATCATGCAGGCTCTAAGAATGTTCTCCAGTACCTGAATAGTTCACTTAGACTAACCATAGGTCTGAGGACGAAATGCTGAACTAATGTCTAATTATGCACCCAAATTATTCTGCAATTCCTTCGAAAAGTGGGAGGTGAACACCAAACCACAATTCGACACAATACAGATAGGCACCCCATGCTATGTAACAATCTCACGTATATAATCCTAGCTAGCTACTCCATATTGTGACTTTTCCACACAAGGATGAAGTGAGCTAACTTTGTCTACCTATCTACATCACCCAAACTGAGTCGAACTTACCCATGCCATGGGTAATCTAGTCACAAAATCCATGGTAATATGATCCCACTTTCACTCAACAATGAGCATCCTCTGCATCGAACCTCCTGGTTTTAGATGGTCATATGTAACTATTGCCAATTCAAATGCTTAGCCAAAAGCTCTACATTGTCCCTCTTCATCCCACACCACCATTAATGTTTCTTCAAGTCATGAAACATTTTTGACATACCTGAGTGAATGGAATAATTAGCACTATTAGCCTCCTCGAAGATCAAGAATACCTAATCACCTATCTTAGGCACACAAATACGCTTGTTAATCCTCAACACTCCTTTAGAATCAAGAAAAAATGACTTAGCTTCACTCCTCAGCACTTTGTCTCGAATAAAACATAACTTATAATCATCAAACTAGTGAGCATGAATCTGATCCATAAATTTAGACCTAGCCTCAACGAAGGCCAACACACTATGAGGTGGGGAGATGCCAAGTATGATCAATTGTCTGGCTAAAGACTAAACCTTCAATGCTAAAGTCCTCTCGTCTACTCTAAGAAATGTCAAACTACCCATACTAGAAGCCTTCCGGATCAAGGCATCCGCCACTACATTAGCCTTGCCCGAGTAATAAAATGGAATTATCATAGTCTTTCAGCAATCCCAACCACCTACACTGCCTCATGTTCAAATTGGGCTAATAAAACATATACTTGAGCCTTTTAGTGAAGATATTGCAATGCACCCCATAGAGATAAATCCTCTATAACTTCAACAAATACCATCACAGCTAAATCCAAATCATGAGTAGGGTAGTTTTGTACATGGACCTTTAGTTGTCGTGAAGCATAAGCTATAACTCTTCCCTTCTACATCAATGCTTCACCCAACAGATACTAGAAGCATCAAAATAAACAACAAAAGCCACACCCTTCTCGGGTAATGCTCGAATAGGTGTTGAGGTCAATAACTCTTTGAGCTTTTGGAGGCTTGCCTCACACTCATCCATCTATATAAATACCATAATCTTCTATGTATGCTTGTTCAATGAAGTTGTCATAGAGGAAAATCCCTGCAAGAATCTATGATATTAATGTGTTAGCCTAATAAAACTCTGAATCTCAGTCGTTGAGATGGGTCTCACCCAATCACAAACCACTGCTATATTGGTCGGATCGAGCATAATACCATCATTAGTCACCACATAACCCAAAAAAGTCATATACTCGAGCCTAAATTTGTATTTGGAGAACTTAGCATACAACGTCTCCTCACATAATCTCTGTAGCATAGTCCTCAGGTGACAAACATGGTCTGCCTCACTCTCAGAATATAATATGATGTTTTCAATTAATACAATCACAAAGGAATCCAGGTAAGGTCTGAACACTCAGTTCATTAACTCCATAAAAGGAGCAGGGGAATTAGTTAGCCCAAAGGACATAACCACAAACTTGTAGTGCCCATATCGGATCCTGAAAGTAGCCTTAGAGATGTTTGATTCCCGTACACTCAACTGGTCGTACCCCAACCTTAAATAAATTTTAGAAAACACTGAAGCACTCTTAAGTTTGTGAAATAAATCATCAATACGAGGAAATGAATACTTGTTCATGATGGTCACTTTGTTCAACTGACGGTAGTGAATGTACATTCTCATAATACTACCTTTCTTCATGAACAACGATAGTGCACCCCAGGATGATACACTAGGCTGAATAAACCTTTCTTCAGCAAATCTTTACTCCTTCAATTCCTTCAACTTTGGGTGAGCCATCCAATAAGGGGAAATAAATGTAGGCTTAGTTTTCAGCTCCATTCCAATGGCAAAATCAATATCATGATTTTGAGAACACCCGATAAGTTAGTAGGAAACATATCCATGAACTCCCTCACCACCCTCATGGTCTCTAAAGAAGATGACTCCTTCGAAATATTGCATACATGAGCCAAATAAGTTAAACATCCATGCTCCATCGTTCGTTGAGCATGAACATAGGAAATCACTCCCTTAGAATAAGAGCTAGGAGCTCTTGTCCATAGTAACTAAGGTAAACTTAGAGATGCTAAGGTCACTGTCTTAGCATAAAAATCAAGGATCATATGATTAGGGACAACCAATCCTTACCCAAGATAATGTCAACGTCAAGCATGTCTAGAAGGATCAAATTAGGCAAGGTCTCCCTACCTAAGATTACCACTATACAACCCTGATATACTTGATCCACAACTAAAGATTAGCCCACTAGTGTAGAAACATAAATAGGCACATCAAGGGGCTCACACATAACTTCAATATTATTACCAAAATTGCTTGATACATACGAATAGGTAGACCCAAGGTCACATAACATCATGGGGCTCACTACTAACCTGTGATCTACTATGAGTACTGATGTGCTACCATAATACAACACATTTGATGTTTAAAACTTTGAATTTTGTGTGTTCTCATAGTGATGTTAGTAGATTTGATGTGTTTTTTGTTTGTTTTGTATGATTACAAGGTTGGCATGATTTGTGGGATAAGTGTGCAAAAGTTGCAGAAATTGCTGATATATGATACCCTTTATAGGACGTGCAAAATTCCACAAGCCATAGAGAAGGTTTCGTAAAAAAATCTAATGAAGGGTGATTTTGTGAAGTTTAGTCTATGAACATGCAGATGAGCTATAAAAGTTTCTACGAGTCATTGAGCATGTTATCATATCCTGAGGATCAGAAAGTGAGAAGTTACTGAAAAGTCATCAGACAAAACCTTTATAGGCTGTAGAACTTTATATGACCCATAGATGGGTCTTATAGAAGTATCTGCAAAATTGCTGAAGGAAACCACTAAGCCACGACTACGGGCCGTAAAACATTATGTGACTCGTAGAAGTGTTTGTGGAGCCTACCGACACAATTCTCCTATTTTATTTTGGTTTTGTATTTTAAATACTATAAATATATTGTCAGGTTATTTTTCGTAGGGAACAGTGGAGAATAATACAAACTTCAGAGAGTCATTGTGAGACACTTGTGAAACATTATTTTGTGTTCTTAATTCAATCTTGTGAATCTTGATGAAGAGCTTGGAGTTATTGTTCTTAATTATATTGTGTTAGTGCTCAATTATGTTATTCAATATCATGATTCTTGTATCTACATTGATAATGAGTAGCTAAATACACAACTAGGTTTGTGAGAATCATGAAGAACTAACAAGGTAAAATGATATAATTCATAATTCTTGGAAGATGTGCACGTAAGCATTAGTAAATACTCTTTGGTGTGAATGCCTTTCAATGGTGGCAAATGTTAGGACTCTATTGTTATTGACTGGATCAAGGTATTAATGAATAGAAAAATAGATTAATTAACAGGATTTGATTAATGTTTCACGTCTAATCAACCAAACAAGATCAAGGGGAGGTTGTACTAGAACAATTGGTAAGTATTAGTAACATCACACTGTTGGGATAGATCAAATCACTTAGTGAAATTTTCCTCCCACCTAGATCAAAGGGTTTGTTGAATGTAACTTACTATTCTGCATGCTACACACTAGAAAAGAATTCAATTATCTGGTAATATGATTTAGGGAATCATGGGGAACAATATATCCTAGTTGCTCTTTTATACTGATTTCACACTTGTTTTATTTTAGGATTACTTTCCATAGTTTTTATAAACCCCACCACCTTTGGGGAGATAAGTAGGTTAATCCATCCAAATTGCTTGAATTCTTGTAAGTCTTCCCTATTTCTCGTGGGATCGATCCTAACCTCGATTAGGTTATATATCTTGACAATGACCGGTTTATCCTTCAAAAAGGAGGTGTGTCTTGTGCGACATCAAAATTTACCACCATTGCCGAGGAATACAACTAGACTTGCTTAATTTGAGTATTTCGGGAATTAATCCTCATTTCCCTCTTTTTATGTTTTTATTTTTTTGTTTTTGTCTTAGTGTGTTGGTGTAGTGTATGCATAACACGTGAAGTCGAGGCATTTCATTGACTCCGTTTGACCCAGAGATCTAGAGAACGTTGAGAAGGATTGCCTAAGACAACACAAACAACATGGATAATGTATCTCTAAATCAGAACCAGAATCTAAATGAGAATGATAATAACCAACCTCCGCTTGAGGACATTGATCCACAACCACAGGACCTCAACGCTGAAGCTTATCAATGAAATCAATATCGGCTAAATCCAATGGGTATAGATGTTACTTGAGCTATTTTGTTACTGCCACTACCAGATGACACAAAGTTCATAGTTTTGAGTGAGTTGCTTCAAATGTTGTAGAATCATGGGTCTTTCACGGGCCTACCATCAAAGGATCCACATAGCCGTCTACATTATGTTGTGTTTGTTTGTAATAATGTAATGGGAACGCAGAATCTGTCTATTGATGTTGTTAGTCTTCGTGTCTTCCCATTGTTTCTAATAGTCAATATAGTGCTATGGCTATTTGAACTCCCACAGACTTTGATCGCTAGTTGGGCTAAGTTACAGAAGGCCTTTTTGGAGAGGTTCTTCCCTAGATCGAAGAAACTCAAGTTCAAGGATCAAATCAACAACTTTGAGAAACTATCTGGCGACTCGATTAGTACCATATGGAAGAGGTTCACAAAGTTTCTGAGAAGGGTTCCTGATTACAAGATAGTTGATGATGCCTTTCTGGAGATCTTCTACCGCATCCTGTATAAGAATGGCCAAGCATGTGCTGGTACCATCATGGGTGGCACATTTTAAGATGAACAATTTGCAAGTGTTGCTGAGAAGCTAGAAAAGATGGCCAAGACAAATCATGCAGGGGGCCCGAGAGATAGGTCCTCTACCCAAGAGCTCATATGTAGTTAGTACTAGCTTGGCGCAAGCCAAAATAAATGAGGAGATCATGCAAGAGCTTGCCCGGATTAGTACCAACGTGGAGTTGTTGATGAAGAAAAATCAGGAACGAGTTAATGTAGTGTCATGACCCAAGATTAGGGCCTAGAAATGATCGACGATTAGGGAACCTGATTCCAAACAAGCCTCCTAGCATATCATTACATATCTTTGGTCGTAGAAGCAATTAAAATGAAAATAAAAGATAAGCATAAACAACGGGAATTAGGACTAAGGGAACATCCTTCATATCATAAACAATGAGAGTCAAGAGAGTCAACGCTTAAAGCGTAGATACATAATATGTCCAGCAACACCTATAAACCTTAGATACTTATTGGGCGCCAAGACAAGCAACCGAGCTTACCCTCATAATAATAACAATAAAAAATCTAAACATACAAAACATAGTCTAACATAAGCTTGAGAGAAGATAGATATCATCCCCAGACTTTAAGACTCAACATAAGCTAACTTGAAAAATCCGTCTAGCCACGAGGAGAATCAATAGGAGCTCCAGACCCTACATGGTGATATCATGTAAGCATAGAGTATGCGTAAGTACATTTGAATGTACTAAGTATGTAGGACGCAATGCAACAAGAGATAGGCATCATAGGCAAAGTGCATAATTATAAGTAATAAATAGCATACTAACAATATGACATGTATGAATGACGCTTGAAGTAAGCCTATACTATATAAAACATAATACAACTGTAGGTAGTGACTATTATAGTGCATTCCAAGGCCTGCCACCTCCTTGGAGAGACACATGAGGTACAAACCCTTTCATGTGGTTGATGGAGCACGAACCCCCAATCGGGTTGATGAGTACAAACCCCCAACAAGGTTGATGAAGTACAAATCTCCAACGAAGTTGATGGGTACCAACCCCTAACAAGGTTACCCGGGCCTACAACCCCCCAGCTAGGCTTGGTCATCCCCAACACTATAAAGATAGAATTATATACATATAAACTCTTTTCATCATCACTAACAGACATTCACTTCTTCATCATGGCCATATACATACATTTGTTTTCATCATCATATAATCATCATAGAATCATTCAATTCATAAGATACACATTGGACCTTTAATTTCACAAGTAACCCTAGCTGGATATTTTATCAAACACCTAGAGGGTGTGTAGCACTAGTGTAAAACCATGAAAAACAAGAGTGAAATCATGCTAGTATATTCATTGTAAAACCTTCAATAGATACTTGGTAACACTCTCAAGAAATATACATCAAAGCCCTTCATCAAATCTTACATTAGGTCTTAGATTCATAGCCCAAAATATGGCAAAACAGTCATAATTTCATAAAGCTTTAACATAGTGTGCAGTAAATTTCATAATATGCTAGACCCATCTATAAATTAACTTTAAATCATGCAATTTGAGTAAAAGGAGGATTGGGTATCATGGGTGAAAGGAAGCCATGAAAGAAACCCCCATACCTTAGCTTTTGGAGAAACCTTGAAGAAGATTGGAGATGGAGAACTTGAAGCTTGGTTGAATTCCTTGAGATCTGGAGAGAGTTTTGACACTTGAATCTTGAGAGAAATATAAGACTAAGTGTTTGAGTGAGTATTTGGGAATATTTAGATTTATATGAGGGTGAAAAATGGCTATGTATAGGTATTTTCACGTGTGGGAAGGTTGAGGCCCATGAATTAAATGTTCTTGGACTGAGATAGAAAAACTGGTAGAAAAATCGGACAAAACGACATAGAACAAATAGCACTGGCACATCGCACCAGTGACGCGCAGATACTACTGGAATTTACCACTTTGAAATTTTGAATTTAGCTATGATTGCTCTAAAATCGGGGTTAGAACCCTTTTCCCATAAATTTGACCCCTTGAACAAGAATATGAAGTCAGAATTTTGATATCACACACGGATTTTGAGATATATGGAAATTACAATTCTGGGCACTTCAAAGGCACGTTTTCAGGCACTTTTTGGGCTTGTTTCAATATCTTCCCCTTGGGAACATTCGTCCCCGAATGTCAAAGAAACATACAAGATAAGGGTAATCATGAAAAAATAAACCCTAACAAGAATGCAACAATACACTTAAATACCATTTTCAAAATGTCAACATAAACGTTAAAATCATCATGAACTTGTCAACATAAACATGAATGCATGTAATGACATAGGGGCTAAAACATAAGACTTGGAATCATAAAAGGACTTGACATATTATTATAAGCTTTAATAGTATGAAAAAGATACAAATATTGCTCCTACATGCCTGCTCCGGCTCCCGAGAGACACTATCGACGTGATGACTCTCCCAATGGGCCTTGAAAAACACTACGTCCTCACATATCAACCTCACTCATATCCACCCAACTTCTCCACTGGACCTCTTAATAGATCAACACATTGCCCACAACATCCACAACCTCAAAGAATCCTATAAAGCTTGAATCACCAACACCTCCTCGACCTAGAAACATGAGAACCAAATGAACCATATCCTTATCCAAAGGCAATTCCCATACGTATAAAACTTTAATAACCTTCCTCAACATTCTATGAAGGCTCACAAAGCATGAACTCAATTCCCTCTTTACAAAGACAAACGATGCCTAACATGAGCGAATCCTTCAAGTACCCCTAATCACTAACTTCGAATTCTAACTCTATCCTCCTCACATAAGTTTGGGATTTTTTTGACGACTTTGGGCCATTTCCAACATTTCGCTAGTCAACCTTACCTTCCCCATAATATCCATAACCAGATCTGGACCCGACAAAGCCATCTCTCCCACTTCAAAACACCCAACCGGTGATCTAAAAGACCTATCATTGAGAGATTCAAAAAGTGCCTTACTGATGCTAGAATGATAATTATTGTTATAGGCAAACTCAATCAATGGAAGATGATCATCCCAGCTACCCATGAACTCTAAAAATAGAATCCCTAAGAATATCCTTAATTAATCTCACCAATTCATTAATGTACAATTTGGCTTACTCTTTCAGCACCATAAGTAGTCTTAACTGGTAGAAATTGAGCCAATTTCGTCGTCCTATCAAGCATACTCCGAATAGAATCAAAACTCTTTCTAGTCTTGGGTAACCCAATCCACAAAATACATATTAATCACCTCCTACTTCCAAGTAGGGATCCCTATGTCTTGGCTCAATCCACAAAATACATATTAATCACCTCCTACTTCCAAGTAGGGATCCCTATGTCTTGGCTTAGGCCACCCGCCATAAGATACTCGACTTTAACTTGTTAACAACTATGATCATCAGAAAAAATTTGGCAATGCCCTTCTTCATGCCTCCTATCAATATACATCTCTCCAATCTCTATACATTTGGTAGAGCCGGGGTGAATAGAATAAGTAGAATTATGGGCTTCATCAAGGATCTTTCCACCAATCTATCAACACAAGGTACGCACAACCTACCTTGGTACCTAAGGGCACATCTCCCCCTTGGGAGAAAACTTGTACCTTGACACCTTTCCCCATGGCCTTCAATTCTTACAAGGAGGGTTAAAGATCTTGCTTTTCTCTTACAATTAACAACAACCATGCCACCATTAACAACATCTCCCAACCTAACCCTCAATCTAGCCAACTGATGCACCTCCCTAGCCACCTCTCTTTCACCACCATCAACATGAGTTAGGCCACCCATAGACACCTTACTCAAAGCATCTGCCATAATATTAGTCTTACCAGGAAAATAATGCATACTCATATCATAATCCTTAAGAAGTTCTAAGCACCTCCTTTATCCTAAAATAAGATATTTTTGGTGAACACATATTAGAAACTCCAGTGAATGGTAACCACACCAACATGCACCCCATACAACCAATGACGTCAAATTTTCAAAGCAAAAGCGCCGGTGGACAACTCAAGGTCATAGATAAGATAATCCTTCTTGTGCATCTCAAATTATCTAAAAGTATAGAATCCCATCTAACCATCTTACATCAACACACCACCCAAAACCAATCCAGGCGACATCACAATTCACAACAAATCTTTCTAACCCTTTCGGTAGAGACAAGATAGGAACAAACACAAACTTATCCTTCCTTTGGGTAAACTTAGTCATGGGAGAAGCAATAGAAGAGAACCCATTTGCAAACCTCCGGTGGTAACCCGCTAAGCCCAAGAAACTCCTAATATCCCAGGGAGTGAAAAGTCTAGGCCAATCTCTAATCACATAAGTCTTCTTAGGATCAACCTTAATACCATCCTCCGACAGGATATGACCAAGGGAGGAAACCTTTTTTAACCACATTTCACATTTCCCATACCTAGTATACAACTTCTCTTACCCAAAGATTTATAACACTACCCCCCAAATGGTTCATAAGCTCTATATAAATCCATACTTCATCATTAGGGACCACCATTAACATATAAAGGTAGGGACTAAAGACCCCATTCATGAGATCCATAAACATAGTCGTTGCATAAGCCAACCAAACAACTCCAACATATTCAAAAGGCTAACTCCTAATCCGAAAAGACACTTAAGGATATCACCTATCCTCATCATCACTTGGGAACAAAATCCACACCATAAATCAAGCTTAGAGAATTAACTAACCCATTGTAGTTGACCAAATAGATTGACCATTATTAACCATCATATTACAACCTTATAGGGTCTATAATCAAATAAGACACAATATACAAGTAGCTGAACCACCTCAAGACCTCCAATCCAACAACTAAGTTCAAATAAAATCACAAGACAAGACCCTATGCAATAAGAACATTGGGTGACCCTTACAGAATAATTATACCTTAAGATAAGAAACTAATTTACGCCTTCGCATCTACCTCACAAATCTCCACTCAAGGATAGATACAATAGGGAATCGAAATATGACTCTATGCGCCCTACATTCAATTGGGACTCATCACCAAAACAACTAATCCATCCCAAGCATAGCATCAAAATCCACCACAATAACCCAACAAGACACAAGGAAAGACCTAATGCAACATGAACATGGAATAACACCTATGAAATTCAAACAACAATAGGCTGCACCAATGAGAATTCGGGACACACATGAAACCTACTAGCAACCTAAAGAACAAAGAAAGAAATAGTGGCACACTGGGCCCATTAATGCAAACGCAACAAATCCAAAGGAAATTTCAAAATATCGGTAGTAACATCGAGCATCAAATCCACTTCTAGAGCCACTTGATCAATATGACCACCTTGATCTAAAGGTCGACCACCTTACACTTCCTTTGAACATATAGACATCCCATTAGCTTGTGACCCACTTTACTACACCTATAACAAGCATTGGTCTTCCTCAAGCATAGGCCACGATGATGCTTCCCACACCTTTGACACTTCGGGTTATCATCCCACCATTACCTTCTTTACCCTTATTATGGCCATGAGGGTAATCCTTCCTCTTATATCCCACTTTGCTGCAATCGAAACAAGATTTGGTGCCCCTCAAACATGGGCCTCCATGACCCTTACATTTCTTAGGCACATAACATCACTTCTATCCTTGAGCTTTGGAACTTTCCTCCAATAAAGGCTCTTTTGGCCTCACTAGCTCTTGTCTTCCCATTTGAAGTCTCGGGATCATTCACTTGCTGATCTAGGTGAATTGCCAATTTTGTCGCCACTTTGGCCACTTTCCATAGAGCATTGCAAATCTCCGTATTCATCATAGCACCATCCTACATAGTTTGAGACATATCCTGTAATGTAACAGTTAGGGATTAGTAATAAGCCCTAGGGGACCTAACCGTATCGCACGACATAGACTATGAAGAAGTAAAATATTTCCTAGAACACCTCATAGCCTCCCATGATTGTGGCCTACTTCACGACCATGAATAGGACTCTAATCGAGTAGTGTGTTGGACGCAGAGGACCGAGCAAGCTAGTGCTCTGAGACCAACATTTTCATGACCCAAGCCTAGGGCCTAAATGTGACAGACGAATGTGGAACCCGAAGGAATCCCAAACAAGCCTTATAGCATATCATTACACATCCTTGGTCGCAAAAGCAATTAAAATAACAATAATAGATAAGCATAAACAAGGAGAATTGAGACTAAGGGAACATCCTTCATATCATAAATAATGAGAGTCAAGAGAGACAGTCAAGGCTCATAGCATAAATACATAATATGTCCAACAACACCTCTAAACCTTAGATACTTAGCGATGGCCAAGACAAGTAATAGGGTTCACCCTCAATAACAATAGATAATCCAAACATACAGAACATAATCTAAACATAAGCTTAAGAGAAGTTAGATATCATCCCCGGACTTGAGGACTCACTATAAGCTACTTGAACAATCCGTCTAGCCACAAAAGAATCAATAGGAGCTCTGGACCCTACATGGTGATATCATGTAGGCATAGAGTATGCATTAGTACGCCTGAATATGCTAAGTATGTAGGATGCAATACAATAAGAGATAGGCATCATAGGCAAAATGCATAATCATAAGCAATGAATAGCATACTAATATTATGACATATGTGAATGATGCTAGAAGTAAAATCATACTATATAAAACATAATACTAGTGTAGGGAGTGAGCGTTATAGTGCAATCCAAGGCCTTCCGCCTCCTTGGAGAGGTGCATGAGGTGCGAAGCCCTTCATGTGGTTGATGAAGTAAATAACCCCATCGGGTGGATGAGTACAAATCCCCAATAAGGTTGATGGAGTAGAAACCCCCCAACAAAGTTGATGGAGTACAAACCCCCCAACGAGGTTGATGGGTACCAACCTCTAACAAGGTTACCCAGGCCTACCACCCCCCTCTCAGAGCTAGGCAATTGAGGTACCAACCCCTCTACAGGTTACTCGGGCCTACAACCCACCAAGCTAGGCTTGGTCATCCCCAATACTATAGAGATACAATTATATACATATACACTTCTTTCATCATTACCAATATACATTCACTTAATCATCATGACCATATACTTACATTCCTTTCCATCATCATTTCATCATCATATAATAATCATATAATCATTATAGCATCATTCATTTATAAGGCATACATTGGACTTTCAATTCCTCAAGTAACCCTAGCCGAATATTTTATCAAACACCTATAGGGTGTGTAGTGCTAGTGTAAAATCATGCAAATCAAGAGTGAAATCGTGCTAGTAAATTTATTGTAAAACCTTTAATAGATACTTGATAACACCTTTAAGCAACGTACATCAAAATCCTTCATCAAAACTTACATTAGGTCTTAGATTCATAGCCCAAAATATGGCGAAACAATCATAATTTCATAAAGCATTAACATAGTGTGCAGTGAATTTCATAATATGCTAGACCCATTTATAAATCAACTTTAAATCATGCAGTTTGAGTAAAAGGAGACTTGGTTATCATGTGTGAAAGGAACTCATGAAAGAAACCCACATACTTTAGCTTTTGGAGAAACCTTGAAGAAGATTGGTGATGGAGACTCGAAGCTTCATTGAATTCCCTAATATTTGGAGAGGGTTTTTGGCAATTGAATCTTGAGAGAAATATAAGCCTAAGGGGTCGTTTGGTTTAGATATAAGTTATGATGGGATTAGTTATACTAGGATTATTTATGTCGAGAGTAGTTTTTATTGCTTGTTTGGTTTGCCATATTCATAATACTATTTATTGCATAATTTCCAAGAATAAGTCATTTTTACAAATATACCCTTCACCTTGTTTTATTATTATTTTAAATATTCTCTTTGCAACCACTAGCTATTTATTCTTAAAATAAATTTTTTATCTTATTTAACATAAATAATTTTGTGCATGTATTTTTTCGTGATTATGTAATGTTGTTAAATAATTTTGTGCATGTATTTTTTCGTGATTATGTCATGTGTTTTATAATTAAACCTTAATCTTATCTAACTTAAAAAAAATGTCCATCTTATTTAGCTTTAAATAAAAATTTTATCTCATTTAGTGTAGAAATAAAATTTCCATGCATCTTATTTAGCTTAAAAATAAAATTTTCATTTAAGTAGTTCAGTTAAAAAAATTATTATTAAATTTTAAAGTTATCTATATTTTAATTGATATATAGAATATAACTTTTAAGTGAGTAATAAACTATTTAATTAAAATTATGTAATTAAATAGTAAAGTTAACATTTTAAGAGAAATCAAAATAAAGATAAACATAAGTATTAGACAAATAAGTTTCAAATTATAATATATTCACAAATAGAAATTGTATTTGTAACAACAACAACATATTCTGTAGAATCCCACAAGTGGGGTCTGGGGGGCTATAATGTACACAGACCTTACCGCTACCTCGTAGAAGTGGAGAGGTTATTGCCTGTGAACCCCCATCTCAAAACCCATGAGCAGAAATAACTAGATATGACAAGAGTAGAGGGAAAGGGAACAAAAAAGAAGATGCGACATAAGACAGTATGGAAATATGATCAAAAAAGGTAAAAGTAGCACACAAATACGACAACTACTAAGAACGCAAGAGAACCCCTGCCAATAAACCCTATAATACCCCAAGGCCATATAAACACCTAACCCTACCAATCAACCTGCTATCCTAATATTTATATCCAAATTGTATTTGTAAAGTATAATTTTTAATATAAAAATATGTTATCACAAAAATAACAAGTAATTAGGGTAGTGAATGTTATTATAAATATTATTAAAAATTATGTTAATATACATGAATATAAAAATAGTGTATAAAAGAGAATTTAAAGGGGGGTATTTTTGCATTTTTACATACTTAATCCCAGGATAGCTTATCCTGGGATTACTATTCCACCCACAAGGAGGGATAACTTATCTCAACACTAATTGTTAATCCTGAGATAAGTTATCCCAACTTGTGCAACAAAATAATGAATTGAGTGCCACTTAAAAGTTATCCCGGGATTAAATTTCTTTATCCATTATACCAAACGACCCCTAAGTGCTTGAGTGAGTATTAGGGAATATTCAGAATTATATGAGGGTGAAAAATGGCTAAGTATAGGTATTTTCATGTGTGAGAAGGCTTAGGCCCAAGACTTAAAGGTCTTGGACCAAGATAGAAAAAACTGGACAAAATTACACAGAAAAATAGCACTGGTGCATCGCGCAGATGCTATTGGAATTTTCCACTTTGAAATTTTGGATTTTGCTATGGTTTCTCTAAAATCAGTGTTAGATCCTTTTCCCCGTAAATTTGACCCCCTAAACAAGAATATGAAGTTAGATTTTTGATATCACGTATGAATTTTGCGATATATGGAAATTACGATTTCGGGCACTTTCGAGGCTTATTTTGGGGCACTTTTTGGGGTCATTTCTGAAGCCGCTCATCAGCTTTCGTGAGCACCCATGTATGAGGAGCCTTACTATGAGAAGGATACTTCCTTTGTTACTGATCAGATAGGGGGTTTTCGTACCAATGCCTAAGAGTCCAATAAAGACTATTAGCGCCAAGGTCAGGGAAACCAAGGTCGGAACTATAATAGGGAAGACGACTTCAAACACAACAATCGCGGAGGTTATTACAATAGAAACATGGGCCGGACAAAAGATGTTGATTAGGGTCGAAGAGATGGCTACAAGAATCAGGTGCTGGTAGTTCCAAAGTTGAGGAGATATTTCATCGTCCGTTGAAGAAGGCTGACACACAGGATGAGACATTGAGGGGGATAAAGTCTGACATCTCCTGCATTAATCAAAAGATTGAGTCTCATTCTGTTGCTATCAAACCGCTGGAGCAACAGTTTTGTTTGATGTCAACTCAACTCAACAAGCGACAGAAAGGTACACTATAAGGAACACAATGCAAAATCCAATGATGCGGGTCAGTGTATGGCAGTGACTACTCATATTTGTCAGCAGACCACTGATCTCCTATGTCGGTTGATGATGATATTCGAGAGGAGAAAGTTGAGGTAAAAAGTGCAGTCACCGAAGATGATCGTGCGAAGGATGGGGTGAGTGATATTGCACTGATGCCACAGAAGTTGAAACTTATTGCTAGACCTTCTCCTCCCTTCTCTCAAGGAAACAAAACTAAAGAGAAGCAGGGTAAGTTAAGCACTTTCTCTCCATGCTGAAATAACTCTACATCAACATTCCTCTCAATGAGGAACTAGCAAAGATGTCAGGGCATGCGAAGCTCATGAAGGACTTGGTCACAAAGAAGTGGACTATGACTCAGGAGCTCTCCCAAGAGCTTCAACATTGTAGTGCAATTACTACAAGGTCCTTGGTATAAAAGTGAGAATATCTTGGTGCATTTATCTTACCCCAAATGTAAAGTTCGCAAGGGTATTATGTGATCTTGGTGCCAGTATAAATCGAATGCCCCTTGCAGTCTTCAAGAATCTAGAATTGGAACCCCCTACTCTGATGAGTAGGCGATTGTTGATAGTTGACTGTATTGTGAAGAAGCCTAGGGGATACCCTATGACATCCTTGTCAAAGTAGAGAAGTTCATATTCCCCGATACTTTGTGATTCATGATTGTAAAGTCGACTTCGAAGTCCCAATCATCTTGGGAAGACCCTTCTTAGCCACTAATCAACCACTAGTGGATATGGAAGCTGGCCAACTCAAGTTTAGATTTTATGACGAAGAAGTTATCTTTAACATCTTTTACTCAATGAAAAGGCGAGACGAGTTAAATACGGATGTTTGGGGACTTGGTGAAGTTTCAGTAACTAAGTTATCCAAGTCGTGCCACGAGAATAAATCAGCCGCTACTTGGGAGGCAACCCAAGATATTTGATATAATAGTTGTAGTTTTGTTCTATTTTTAGCTTATAGACTTGTAGGTAGTTTAATTTTCAGTCTTTCGAGTGTAATTTGTGGACACCAGAGTAGTTATAGATAGGGTAATAGTGTGTTCTACAAAGCTTGTGCAGTTACATGATCAAGTCAGCCTTTTTTGCTGAAAAGGCATCAAGAAGTGTTTTTACGACTTGCCCTACTGGCCATATGTAAAACTACGACCTGTACACTAACTCGTAGAACACTTCTAGTTAGAAAAACTTTGTGAACTCTAGTCGATGAGCTAACTTTATTGTTGGTAGATAAAACTACAGGCAATGAGTGGGGCTCGTGGACCCTAGGTAAGTTTTCTTACTTTTGACCCAGCGTTGGAGGTTTATACGACAAATTTAATGAGTCATATTAAATTATACGACTCATCGACTAGTCCGTGAAACCCAGGCCCCAAAACTAGGGTTTGGGTAATCCATAAAACTGGGATCAACGATCGTAAAATCTTCTATGACCCGTTAATGGGGTTTCGCAGAGCCTGGGCCCATTAATTTTGGCCGATCCGATCAACCTATAAATAAGGAGCTTAAATAATTTAGACCCCCATTCTTAATTAAACTTACCTAAACTAGTTGAACCCTCTTCTGAAGCATTTTTTGACCAACTATGACTGGCCACCACCTTTTTCCAGGCAAGCCTATCCGGCACCTCCGGCATGACCTAGGGTTCCACCCTCCTCGGTACCTCCTTCATACTTCACATCATTTTCAATCAATTGTGTAAGCTTTTGGCCCTAAAATCCTTCCAAAATACCGATATTGATGTGATCAGGTTGTAATTAATTAATGGGTATGGTAATTCGATTAGGCTGGGTACGAATGCATGTAAACCATTGTTTGTAATCAGAATGTAAACATGACTAATATTTTACCAATTCTTGACTATGTCAAAAGCTAGAAAATTATGTGTGTGGCTATGTTGATGTGTTGAGTGATAGTATATGAAAACCTTATCGTCACATGTTTGAATTGAATAGCCTGTATTGCTTGAAAATTGATATGTGATTACACGTGTATGAGTTGAAGTTGATTCATTCTAACAGGGTCGGTTAGCTTATGAAAAAATGTAAAATGAGTTCGATGGGGTTGTATGTAAACATTGCATGTGGGGTGTTGTGTATTTGTTGAAATCATGTGGGAGAGTATCATGCCATGCTTCGATGTTGATTTAATTGTTAAAAATGTCGTTTGGGATCCATTTTGATAGACTTAGAAACTCAAAAGTTCTAGGTTTTTCAATATTCGAGGGTCTTCTATGGCCCATGGAACATTTGACGAGCCATAGTTTCCCCTCGTACAAAATTCCAGAAACTTGATATTTCTGAGACTCTATCAGACAATACCGTTTACGACCTATAGATTATTCTACGACTCATAGATAGGTCTTGTAGATCTTGGCATGGAAAAGGTCAACACTCGATTAATCTGTTATTTGGTATATGACTCGTACTTGGTCTTGTAGATGCAAATCCAGTAACCAAAATTTATGCACTCTTTTTCTACGAGGGCCTTCTACTGCTCATAGTTTACATTATGGCTCGTACAAGTGCCTTCATAGTCTCATCTGTAACCATGGATTAAATGTTTTTACTTTGTAATAATTGACTTCTGGGGCTAACCATGTTTGCTAAATGTGTGCATTTCAGGTACTATGGCCCCTAATTAAAGATGATAGGAGATTAAGGCCTTGCAACGGAGACTGTGAGATGAGCCCTCAGAGGACTAGAGTACCTCTGAGACTGGTGGATCACTTGAGGATCTCAATATCCAACCTGACCCGGACGCTTAGTGACCACAGACATGGGTTGCCGCCAGACTTAGGCAAGCCTGAACCTAGGCTACTATTGTTCACTCTCCCAGTCTGAAATAGGAAGCGACAAAGATAGAAGTTCCATTCAGTGACTCCTTCCGGAGAGGAGTTCAAGTCAGAGTCTAGTGATAAGTCAGAGACAAAGTCCTCTACTACACCTCAGGCATCACCATTACCTCCGGACACTCTATCTAGTCGGTGGTGTATTGAGGCCATGCAAGCGGTCTACATAAAAGGCATACAGAAGAATGAGCGAGGCTGACCAGATCATTCTATATTTTAGGAGCCTTGGATCGTCACTTCAGGATTGGATAGTGCCCAGGTTTGCGGGACACTATTAGCATATACGGGCTCCAGTAGCTGGCCTAATTATCAGGGAAGTACTCCTCGACTATGGTTTGGGAGTTTTATGTAATGTATGCCGCCACAGTTCTCAACACTCTTCCTTAGGGGGATAAAGTCCCTCACTTAACCCAGACTGACACATATTATAGTCAGAGGCTAGTAGGTGGACATCTCCAAGACTACCATCCACCGTATTCTATTTGGGACTGAGTTCCCAGCCTCAGATTGATAACATAGTATGGCAGGAGATTGGAGCAGACCAAGGATAAGGCCATGATAAGAGATCAGGCCTGTAGGGCTAGTTTGATTTTATGGGTTGTTGACCAGATTGCAGAGCACAGCCAAGACCCTAAGTTGATAGTAACATCGGCGGAGCCTATTGTGAAGGCTTCACTCAGCTTCACCGCCAAATTTTGGTGGGCAGTGGTAACATCACCGATTCGACCTACACTTGCTAATAATACACCACATTAGGGCATACCATTTTGATTACCTCTATCTTATCTAGTTATGAGATCAACTAGGCCAGCCCCATTGTAGAGCAGATACACGAGGCGGCCATGAAAAAGTCCACCTCCATCCCCGTCCCGTGCTTGATCTATAGACTTTGTATAGAGTCACAGGTGGATATTCTACATCATCTGGACTCGTTGATAGATGTTCAAATGACTTTGGATGCCATCCTAACCGAGTAAGAGGATAATTTAGACTCCTTCCAGCGAGCATCATGCCCTCTAGCTCAAATGCTAGTGATGCTTGCGGCAGTGCCATCATCTGAGCCTCCATCCACCATCACTGCTATAACTACTGATGAGAGGTCCCCACAGGCTGAGGCTGATTTGGAAAGCGGACCCACTATTGTCACTTCTACACCAGAGCTTGAGCCCATAGCAACAGCACCCGCTCGCATGGTCTATATGTCAGCAAAGTTTATTTAGGCTATAGCGTAGAGACTGGCCCATACTGAGTAAGAACAAACTCAGTTATTACAACAGATTAGGCCTTGGGTCTGCCAGGCTATTTTAGAGTCTGAGGCTGGTATGTAAGCGTTTACAGTAGCCACTATCCAGGACAGACTCAAACTTGTGGATGCCCATATAGATGCTTTCAAGAGGCGGGGCTAGCAGAGCCTTAGTACAACACGACCAATTGATATGATGGCCCTTCAAAAGGAAATCTAGTAGCTCCGGGCTAATATGACAACAACTTTGACTACACCTGTATATTCCAATCGACTGAGCACTTGGTGCCAGTGGTTGATCTATTTTCTCCTGAGGACCCATCACAGAAGTCCCTCTAGAAGAGCCCTCACATAGTGTGTTCCCAATGCGATGTTAGTTGGTTTTTATGTGTTTTTGTGTTTTATTTGCAAGATTCTAGGGTTGGCCTTGATTTTGGGATGAAAATGCAGACATTGCTGATTTTGGTAATATACGAGACCCTTTACGGGTCATATTTCATTCTATGGCCCGTGAAGGAGGATTCTTGAACAATTCCAGTGAGGGTATTATTTTCTAAAGTTTACTCTATGAATATGTAAATAAGCGTAGGATTACTTATGAGTCGTAGACCATGTTTCGTGCGTTGAGCATTAGAGAAGATAGACTTTCTGAATATTCATCAGAGGAAACACCCTATGGGCCGCAGAACACTTTATGGGTCATAGAGGGTTATCTCTATCTCAAGTTGAGTTTAGCAGCAACATAGTACGAGACCCCGATTATGGGCCGTGGAATGCAATATTACCTGTAAAACTATTTGTGAGGCGTGCCGGCCTAGCTATCCTATTTTGTTTAGGACTTATATTTTCAATATTATAAATAGGTTTTTAGGTCATTTTCATTAAGTTGACAAAGAGCTTGATAGAAATAGTGAGATTAAGTATAGATAACATTGGAGAGTTTTTAGAAACACTTGTACTTTGATTTGATCTTTAATCTTGTTATTCTCTTTGAAGCTTGGATTTGTTGGTTCTTAATTCAATTGTATAAGTTCTCTATAATGTTATTTCAATTCATAAGTCTTGTATCTACACAAATCATGAGTATCTCAATCCACTACTAGAGTTGTGGGAACCACGAAGAACTAACAAGGTAAAATCGGATAATTCATAATTCTTGGAAAGTGTCCATGCATGTAATAATTAACTCTCTTCATTTTGCATACTTTCTGATAGTAGGAAGCATGAAGAACTAACAAGGTAAAATCGGATAATTTATAAGTCTTGGAAGTGTGCATGCATGTAAAAGATATCTCTCTTCGTTTTGCATGTTTTCTGATAGTGGCCAACATTAGAACCCGCCTAGTGTTACTAATTGGACCAAGGTAGAAATAAATAGTAAAACAGATTAATTAATAGGATTCAATTGATGTGTTCTCGTCTAATCAATCGAACTGGGCCAAGGGGAGGTTGTACTAGGACTAATAGGTAAGGATTAGTAACGCACACTACAGAGATGGGCCAAGTCATGTAGTGAAATTCACCTCTCCTTGGACGAAAGGATTTGGTGAACTTAGCCTACCATCTTGCATGCTACACACTAGAAAAGAATTAGGTTATCTGGTGTTGCTAAGTTAGATAATCGTAGAGAACATAAAACCCTAGTTTCTCTCTATATTGGTTAAACTCTTGTGTTAGTTAGATCTACTTTTCTACTGAAAATTGCAAACCCCCACCTTTGGGGAAATAAGTAGGTTAATCTCTCAAATTGCGTAATTGAATTCTCCTAGGTCCCCTTATTCCCTTTGGCTCGACCCTAACCTTGGTTAGGTTCTGTTTCTTGACAACGACCTCTTTATCCTTAAAAAAGAGGTGTAACTTCGGCGATATCAAGATTTTGGCCCATTGCTGGGAATACGTCTAGACTTGCTTAATTCAAGTGATTTGGTTAATAATCCTTGTTTCCCTTATTCTACATTTTTTTGTTGTTTTTTTTTTCTTTTTCAGGCTGTGAGTATAGTGTATGCCCAAACACGTGAAGTCGAGGAAGACCCTAGATTCTATTTGAACCAGAGATCTATAAAACATTGAAAAGAATGGCCCAAGATAACACCAATAACATGCCTAATGCAGCTTTGAACAGGAATGAGAATGAGATGCTGGCCATGAGAACCCACCTCCTCTTGAGGATATTGCTCCACAACTTTAAGATTTTAATGCCAATGCTTATTAGTGGAATCAAACAGGCTGAACCCTATGGCTATAGAGGTGACTGGAGCTATTGTGTTGCCACAACTACTGGCTGACACAAAGTTCATAATTTTGAGTGGTTTGCTTCAGATGCTGTAGAACTGTGGGATGTATATGGGCTTACCATTAGAGGATCCTCATATCCATATACACAACATTGCTTTCATCTATAAGAGTGTGATAGGAATAGAAAATCTGTCTATTGATGTTGTGGGACTTTGTGTCTTCTCATTGTCTCTTATAGGTAAAGCAACACTATGGAAGAAGGTTTTTTTAGAGAGGTACTTCCCGAGACCAAAGAAGCTCAAGTTGAAAGATCAGATCAATAACTTTGAGCAACTTTCTGGTGACTCAATTAGTACTGCATGAGAGCAGTTCACTAAATGCTTGAGGAGCATATGGGACCATAAGATTGTTGATAATGTCTTGGTAGAGATCTTCTACTGTGCCCTTGATGAAAATAGTCAGGCTTGTGCTGATACTATTATGGAGGGCATGTTCTTAGATCACCTATTTGCAAGGATCGGCGAAAGAATAGAGAGGGTGTTCAAGACCAATCGTGCATGGGGGCAAAGGGACTGAGCATCTACCAAAAGTTCATGCACTCTCAGTGTTGATTTGGAGCAAGCTAAGATAAATGAATAGATTATGCTTGAGCTTGCCTGAATCCGCACAGGCATGGAGGTAATGATGAAGCCGAATCAGGCGTAAGTTAATGCAGTGGTTCATCAGCCTCTATGTGCACCCATGTATGATTAGCCTTACTATGAGTAAGACACTTTGTTTTGTTGTTGATCAAACGAGGGCCTTTTAGACCAATGCCCAAGGGTCTAATTTGGACTATTGGCGCCAAAATCAAGGGAACCAAGGTTGTAACTTCAACAGATATAGAGCCCTCAGGGAGAGGCGCAGAGGATACTATGACCAGTATAGGGGCCAAGATAGAGAAGTAGATTGGGGTCATAGAAATAGGTACAGAAATGGTCCATATGTGCCACCTCACAATAGTGACACAGTTGCGAGTAGCTCACGAATTGAGGAGATATTTGATCATCTTTTGAAAAAAGGTGAGACACAAGATGAGACTCTAAGGGGGATGAAATATTAAATTCTAGCATTAACCAGAAAATTGAGTCTCATTCTTTTTCTATCAAACAGCTTGAGCAATAGTTCAGTCAAATGTTGACTCAACTCAATCAGTGTCAGAGGGGTACACCGCTTAGCAACATAGTTCAGAACCCTAATAATGAAGGGTAGTGTATGGTGGTTATTACTCATACTGGCAAGAGTAACATTAATCCTCCTATGCCAGTTGATAAGAATGATGTTTGAGAGGAGATGGTTACGGCTAAGGATGCGGATACTATAGATGATCGTGTCAAATATGGGGTAAGTGAAGCTGTAGATGCACTACAGAAATTGTAGCCCATACCTAGGCCTCCTCCCCCCTTCCCTCAAATAATCAAAAGAGGGAGGAGGAAGGCAATTTCAAGCACATTCTCTCCATGCTAAAATAACTCTTCATCAACATCCCTCTTATTGAGGAATTAGAGAAGATGCCAAAGTATGCAAAGTACATGAAAGACCTGGTTACTAAGAAGCGCACCATAGGTCATGAGCTCTCAGAAGAGCTTTAATGTTATAGTGCGATCACTATGAGGTACATGGTCCAAAACCAAAATGATCCCAACACTTTTACCATGCCCTGCACCATTGGAGATGTGGAGTTTGCAAGCGCATTATGTGATTTAGATTCCAGCATTAATCTAATGCATCTTCAGTCTTCAAGAAGTAAGGATTAGGAGCCCCTATACCGACTAGCACACAATTGTTAATGGCTGACCATATGGTGAAAAAGCCTGTGGGGATACTATATGATGTGCTTGGCAAAGTTAAAAAGTGAATATTCCCCCTATACTTTGTGATTCTAGATTATGAAGTTGATTTCTACGTACCAATCATCTTGGGAAGACCGTTCTTGGCCACTGGGCGAGCACCAATGGATATGGAATCCGGTCAACTCAGGTTTATATTGAACAACATAAAAGTTCTCTTCAATATCCACCAATCCGATGAAAAGGTCAGATGATTTGAAGAATGAGGTCTAGACAATTGGTGAAGCCTAAGTAACAAAGTTGTCCAAGTCATGCCATGACAATAAATCATGCGCTACTTTGGAGACAACCCAAGGTTTTTGATGTAATAGTTTAGTTGTAGCTTTATTTTTAGTTTTTGTACTCCTAGGTAGTTTATTTTTTTTGTATTTCGGTTGTAATTTTGGACATTAGGATGGTTCCATATAGGGTAATAGTGTTTTCTATGATAAACGTGCTGGTATATGGCTAAGTCATCCAATCCTGGCTGAGAAGGGCATCAAAAGTGCCTCTACGACTGGTTCTAGGGACATAAGTCACTTTACGACACACACACCAACTAGTGGACATTTATAGTAAGCAAAATGTTGTGCATTCCAGTCCACGAGCCAACTTTACGGTCTGTAGATAACACTATAAGTCGTGAATGGGGCTCGTGGACCCTAGATAAGTTTTCTGAAGATTTCACTAAGTTTTGGGGTCTCTATGACCAACTCTATGAGTTGTACTTCATCTTATGATTCGTAGACTGGTACATGAAACCCAGTCTTAAAAGCAAGGGTTTGGGTATTTTATGAAACCACAATTCACGATCCGTAGCACACTCTACGGCCTATAATCGGTGTTTCAAAGAATCTAGGCCTATGAGATTTTAATTGACCTGCTCAAAGTATAAATATTAGGGTCAAAATATTTTGACCCCATGTCACCCTTAATTTATATAAAAAAACCTGGCCAACCCCCACCTCCAAACTTTTTGACCACTGATGACTATCACCACCGCCACTCTACGGCAAAGTTTTTTGGCGACCTAAGGTTGTTAGTGTCTCATCACCTTCTTCATCTTCTACAACCTAATCACACAAATTGGTAATTTTTAAGTTAACCTAATACAATTAATTTCCTATATTTGTATGCTTAAATTGAAAATTATGTCAGGAATGGTTGTGTTAGACACAAACCCATGTGTGAAAATTAACATTTTAATAATTAAATTACGGTTGTCCATTCTTGGAATGTGTGTCTAAAACCAGAATTTGGTGCGGTTGATTGGTTGTTTGATCAAATAATATGCCTTGGTGCCTATTGAATCACCTGCCACTTGTGATGAATTGATTGTATGTGTAAATTGGCGGGTGATGACATGGGTGAATAATTTTAGTGTTAATTCATCCATACGAGGTCAGAAGGGTAGGAGAAACATGTCTGAGTAATTTTGATGAGGTATATGCGTGGATTATCCTATTAGGGTGTTGGTTATATGTTAAAATCATATGGGTGCATGTGTGTTGCTTTGATGCTGTTAGACTAAGTTTAAGAAAGTCTTATGACGTCTAATTTAATGGACTTATAAATTCAAGTGACTGAGTTTTCAGGATCTCGAGCAGCTTTTACGACCCGTGGAGCATTCCATGAGTCATAGTTGCCTATCATACAAGATTCCAGAAACATGAAGTTTCTAAGTATCTATTAGACGAGACCTTCTACGAGTCGTAGAACATTTTATGGCTCATAGAAAGGACTCATCGATCCATGCTTGAAATAAATTTAGACACTAGAATACTCTACGACTTAGTCTATGAGTTGTACCTGGTCTCGTTGACCTTGTCAGTGAACAAAAATTCCATGAACATTATCTTATAAGAGTCTTCTATAGCTCATAGTGTCCACTACTATGACGAACCGAGCTTAGGGACTAGACATTATCGGCATATGGGAAACCCAAAGAAACTCCAAACAAGCATCCTAGCATATCAATACACATCCTTGGTCGCAGAAGCAATTAAAGTGAGAATAAGAGATAAACACAAACAAAGGGAATTGGCACTATTGGTAAACTTCCATATTATAAACATCAAGAAACAAGAGAGTCAAGAATCATAACATAGATACATAACATGTCCAACAACATCTCTATTATATAAAAAAGAGCAGGAGCCAAGACAAGAAACTAGGCTCACCCTTATAGTTAATACACAAAAGAAGATACACAAAAGAAGATATTCTTAGAACATAGCATAAGATCATAAACATCATCCCCGGAATGGAGGATTCACCAAAAAGCTTGAGAGATATTGTACTAGCCACGTGGAGAAGAATGCTCAAGTGGGGCTCCGGTTCCTACATGGTAACATCATATAGGTATAGAGTATGCATTAGTACATTTGATTGTACTAAGCATGTAGGATGCAATGCAACAAGATATAGACATCATAGAAAAAATGCATAATCATAAAAAAATGAATAGCATACTAACAATATGACATGTATGAATGATGCTTGAAATTAAACCATGCTTATATAGAACTTAATACAAGCGTAAAGAGTGACCATTATATTGAAATATAAGTCCTGCCACCTTTTTGGAGAGGCGTATGACGTACAAATCCCTTCATGAAGTTGATGATATACAAACCCCCCAACAAAATTAATGGAGTACAAATCCCCCAACAAGGTTGATGGGTACAAACCCCCAACAAGGTTGCATGGTTCTGCCATCTCCCGAGTGAGGCGATAGAGGTACAAACCCCTAAGTAAGGTTACCCGGGCCTACAACCTCCCGTTTGTGGCTTGGTCATCCCCAACACTATAGAGATAATATCATATTCATACATTCCTCTCATCATCATATCATTGTCATATACATACATTCATCTCATCATTATATATTTGTCATATACATATATTCATCTCATCATCATATAGTCGTCATACACACACATTCCTTTCATCATTGTCCTTCAACTCATAAGACATGCATTGGGCCTGCAATTTCTCAAGAAATCATAATCGGACATTTTTTCAAACACTTGGCGGGTGTGTAGTGCTAGTATAAAACCATACAATTCAAAAGTGAAATCATGCAACAAAATCCAATGTAAAACCATCAATCAACACTGGGTAACACCCTCAAGCAATATACATCAAAATCCTTAGTCAAATCTTGTATTAGATCTTAGATTCATGGTTCAAAACATGCTAAAACAATCACAATTACATAAACCCCAATGCAGTGTGCAGTGAAATTCAGAATAAGTAGGACCCAATTGTAGATTATGAAAGAAAGCCAAATACCTTAGCTTTTGGAGAATTCTTGAAGAAGATTGGAGATGCAGACTTTAAGCTTGAATGAGAACCTTAAGATCCAGACTAGTTTTGGGACTTGAAATTTGGAGATGACATATTCTCTAAGTGTTTGGGACAGTATTTGGGAATGTCTTGAATGATATGAGGGTGAAATAAGGCTCAGTATAGGTATTCTCATGTATGGAAAGGCTTAGGCTCAAGACTCAAAAGCCTTGGATCGAATAAAAAACTGAAAAGATATACGTTGTAGCGCGCCGCCAAGAATGAACCTGGCCATTGGAACTTGCAAACTTGGGATTTTCATATTTTGATATGGTTGCTCTAAAATTGGGGTTAGACGTATTTCCCATTCAATTTGACCACGTGAGCAAGAATATGAAGCTAAATTTTTGATATCATGCACAGATTTTGAGATATATACAAATTATAATTTCGGGCATTTTCGAGGCACATTTTCTGGTACTTCTTGGGGTCATTTCAATTACGGGCCATAGAGATGCTTTAGTAGACCCTTCTAAAACTAAGTCTGGATTGTTTTTGCATGTCATGTTTTGATCTATTGGGGCTATCTAAGGTACGCAAATGGGTATGTTTTAGGTATTATGACACCAAATAGAAATGGTAACGAGATTAGGGTCTTACAAAGGAGGCTAAGATAAAAGCCCTTGGAGGAAGAGCATACCCCTACCCCACATGGATCAGTAGAGGACCTTGGCATCCAGCCGAACCCGGAGGCTGACAGACCTTAGATGAGAGCTGCTACTAGAGATGGGATACTCAGGCTCTTGTCGTCCGAACTCCCCAGTCTGATAAGAGAGGCTACGATGGGAGTGATTTTGTCCAGATGCTCCATCTACAGAGAAGTCCAGATCAGAGTCAGGTTCCAGCGATGCGTGGGTGACAGAGTCTTCTGCTTTACCGTGAGCATCACCATCTCTACTAGACACACTTATTAGTCAATAGTGTGTCATGGGAATGCAGGACATCTATGCTTAGGACTCATAGACTATAGAGGGGGCCAAGCTAACCAGGTCCATTTATGAGGAGCCTTGAGTCATCCCAAATAGACTCGATAGTGTCCTCAGTCTCTAGGACATGATGATCAGATACGAGCTTCAGTGGCTGACAAAATCACTCGGGCGCTACTCCTCGACAATAGTAAGGGAGTTCTATGTAGCATATGCAGCCACAATTAACAACACTCATCCCAAGTGAAAGAAGCCCCTCGCTAAGCCTAGACTGATTAAGACCAGGGTGAGGGGCCGAGAGGTGGAAATCTTAGAGACCACCATCCCGCGTATGTTATTTGGTCCAGAGTTGCCTACCCCCAAATTCACAATTAAGTTCGGCTACAGAGTGGGTCAGATGAGGGACTTACTAGTGATGAGAAAACTAGAGCATAGAGCTAGCTTGATGAGATGGGTGGCTAGTTTGATTACTAACATGTTCCGAAACCTGCATGGGTTGCTATTCACTAAAAGCCTATTATTAAGTCTTCGCTCAGTCTCCATGCCATGTTTTAGTGGGTGATTATTAGAACATGTATCTGGCCAACACTTGCTGATAATACCTTTATACCGAAACATACAGTACTATTTTTCTAGTATCTTGGCTAGTTATGAGATTAATTGGGCCCCCTCACTAACGAGTAGATTCATGAGGCCGCTCTGAAGAGTTCTACCTCCATCCCTTTTCCTTGCTTGATATACAGACTTTATTTAGAGTCGAGGCTGGATAGCTTGGACTAGCTAGACTCACTGATTGAAGTCAAATGCACTTTGGATGCCAGTTTAATTAAGGCTGAGGGGAACCCGATGACACTCCGGCGGGCACCACACCAGCCTGCCCTTATGTAAGAGATGTTCTCCCTGTGCCCTGCCTAAGGTTCTACACACCACCACTACTACTACTACTAAGTATAGGCACCCAAATCCTAAGACAGATAAGGACAGAGGGTCCACTACTTCTATTCCTGCACCAAACGCAACTTTATCACAAGTTGCACTTGCGGGAATGGTTTATGTGTTTGTCATATTTATACAATCCATAACATAAAGGATATCACATGCTGAGTCATAAGTGACCCAGCTAGTTCAAAAGATTAGTCCTTGGGTCTGCTAGGCGATTGCAGATTCAGAGGGCCATATGCAGGCATACATGATCACCACTATTCATCACCGTCTTTATATCGTAGATGCACATATTGATGACTTCGAGAAGAGGGTGCAGCAGAGCATGAGCATGGACCAGCCAGCAAACTTGATGGCTATCTAGATGGAGATGCAACAACTCCGAGCTGATACTACAGCAACACTGGCAACCCCAGTGACACTACTAAAGACCACGCCCTAGGTGCCGGTGGTAGATCTTTTTATTTCTGATGAGCATATCCACCCTTCCCATAGGAAGAGACCCTACACAGATGATGATGATAAGGATGACATAAGCTCACATGCAGGGCTGACTGAGTAGGAGGAGCTCGAGCTTGTCTTAAGGGAGTTAAGACAAGAGGAGGAGAGACGGCAATTTCAAGAGCTCTAGAGGATGAGAGGTGTTGCACCCTCTAGAAAGAGTGTTACTACTGAGGTAGACACCACGCAGCGCGAGGGTGGTCACGAAACAACCCTAAAAAGTGCCAAAAACGTTCTCAAAAGTGCTCGGAATTGTAATTTTCATATATCTCAAAATTCGTGCGTGATATCAAAAATTCGACTCCATATTCTTGTTCGGGGGAGGGGGGAATTGAGTGGGGATGGGTCTAACCCAAATATTAGAGCAACCATTGCAAAATCCAAAGTTTCAAAATGAGCGAAAATATAGTGAGCAGGCGTGCCCCTGGCGCAACGCGGCTAAGGCGCGTCAGTGTGTATTTTTGGCCCAGTTTATTTGGTTCGGTCCACGGCTTTTGCATCTTGGGCCTAAGTCTTCCCATACATAAAAATATCTATACTTATCCATATTTCACCTTCATATCATACAAGAGATTTCGCAATACTTTCTCAAACACTTATACTAATGCGTCATCCAAATTCAAGTTTCACAAACTCATTCCTGATCTCAAAAAATTGATTCAAGCTTCAAGAACTCATTCAAATATATGTAAAGCTTATACATGTCATTTAAGACTATTATGGGTCCCCCACATTAAGCCAAGTTAAAAGAAATTTCTGTTGGCTAAGTTTTGCACAAGTGCCTGTAGGAGAGTCAAATTTAAAGGGGCATATCTCTTAGCACATAAAGAACTTGATGGACCACAACCTTCCAGATTAAACTTCTTTGAACTAGCTTTCCAACGCACTTGGTTTCACCTCATTCTAAATTCTGATGAAGAAGTTATTCCCATTTTCGTAGAGTTCATATATACAGGGGTATATACAGGGTTTTGCCAAATTCCATTTCGTTAATGGCATTCCATAAATTTAGTCATTTCTATTGGTCTTTGGAGGATTTATATGCTATCTTAACACTTCTCAAAAACCTAAACCCTATTCCTAAAGGTCAATTCACTTATCCCAATTGGAATACACTCTCAAATTCTCTCAAGAGCCTCCACCATACCCAAATATAAAATCAAGGAAATTCAAGAAAAAGTTATGGATTTCAAGATCCCATTCCATTCTCAACTCAATTTCAAGAAATTCAAGATCTAAGGTATGTGGGTTTCATCCATGGGTACCTTTCACCCATGGAGTCCAACCCTTTCTTTTCATGAAAATTGCATATTTTCAAGTTGCATTACGTATGGGTATTACTTAATATGAATTATGATTAAACTTTATGTTGGGTTTTAATGAAATGTTGATTGGAAACTCATGTGTACCTATTCAAGATTATACTATTAGAGGGTTTGTCTATTGTGACTATGCATGTTTTGGGTATTAAACTAAGGCTTATTATAAGATTTGGTAATGGATTTCAATGTATATTGTATGATGATATTAACAAAATTTGGTGGGATGTTTTACTTCAAGTTTTCTTGCATGATTTCGCTCTTGAATTGCATGGTTTTACAATAGCATTACACACCCACCAATTGTTTGATAAAATGTCTAGATTATGATTTTTTGCTTGTTGAAGGCCTAATGCTTGGCATATGAGATGTATGACTCTATGAGGATGAAAGTATGTTGTATATATGTTAATTTCATGATAAGATTTTATAGTCTTATATATTGACCATAACCTTGCTGGAAGGTTGATACCTTGACCGTTTTGATGGAGGTTATGATCTCCATTAACCTTGTTAAGGGGTTGATAACTTTACCACTATGATGGAGGGTATGATATCCATTAACCTTGTTGAGGGTTCAATACCTTGACCATTACGATGGAGGGTGTGATATCCATTAACCTTGTTGAGGGGTTGATATCTTGACCACTATGATGGAGGATGTGAAGTCCATTAAATTTGTTGAGGGGTTGATACCTTGACCACTATGATGGAGGGTGTGATGTCCATTAACCTTTATGAAGGTTTGATACCTTGACCGCTTTGATGGATGGTGTGATGTCCATCAATTATGTTGAGGGGTTGATACCTAAACCACTACCAAGGGGGTGCTAAGCCTCGGATTTTGAGTACTAGTTGCTTGGTCTATGATGATGGTCTCTTTTTACCTATGTAATATGTTCTATATAAGAATGTTTTACTCCAAGCATCATTCACACATGTCATATTGTTAGTATGATATTCATTGCTTATGATTATGCATTTTATCCATGTTGCGTATCTATTGTTGTATTGTATCCTACATACTTAGTACATTCAAATGTACTAATGCATACACTATGCCTATATGATGTTATCATGTAGGAATCAGAGCTCCTATTGATTCTCTGTGGCTAGAAGGATTGTTCAAGTTAGCTTTTGGTGAGTCCTCATGTCCGGGGAGAATATCTATCTTCTTTCATGCTTATGTTTAGACAACATCTTGTATATTTTGGAATACCTATGACTATGAGGGTGATCCCTATTACTTGTCTTGGCCCCCACTAAGTTCTATGTCTAGATGCATTGTTGGACAAGTTATTATCATGCTTGGACTTTGACTCATCTATGTTATTTAAGTATTAAACTCTTTCTCTATTAGTCCCAATTCCCCTTGTGTATACCTCTATTATTGCTTTATCTTGCTTATGCAATAAAGGATGCGTGTATAATATGCTAAGAGGCTTGTTTGGGGTCCCTTAGGGTTCCCCATTCGGTTGTCATGTCTAGGCCCTAGGCTTGGGGCATAACAAAGATGGTCTCAGAACACTAGGTTGTTAGGTCATCGGCGTCCAACACACCGCGTCAATTAGAGTCTTGTTCATGGTTTTGTTTTGCACCACAACTATGAGCAAAAGGCTGTGAGAAATTTTAGGAAATGCTTCCCTTCTTTATGGTCTATATCGTGCTTTAGTAGTGAGATAGGGATTTCCCCTCTAATGATTGTTCTTTGCTCATCTAGTTGATCATGCCGCTTCTAAGAGGAAAGTGAAGGAAGGTAAGTTGAAGGTTTTGATTTTGATGGATCTGAGTTTCACTATGCCTTTGATTATAAATTTTGGTTGCTAGTGGGCCTCTTTTGTGTCCTGAGTTGTTATGTGAATCTTTGATATATACCTCTTTGTTGATTATATTATAGCTATAAAGTTCGTAGGTATTTTTCCGTGTTTCATATTGCTTTAGGTCTTGCCTTGTGACTCGTTGGATTTGATGTGGTTGATTGGGATGTTATATTTAGGATGGATTAGTTTCATGCATGTTGTGTCTCCATTGATTTTAGGGCCTATAGAGTTGGGTTCCAATTCGCTAATAGACCTATCCTTGAGTTGGGGCTTGCAAAATGGTTGTGAAGGGGTAAGTCCATTTATTTTCTTAAGGTCAATTGATCTCTAAGGGTTGCCCTATGTTCTTATTGCAGAGAGTCTTGTTTGGTGATCTTGGTTGAACTTAATTTGATGGGATGGAGGTCTTGGGGTAGCTTGGGCTACTTACTTAGCATGCTTCCAATTAGTGTAGAACCCTTAAGGTTGTAATATGATAGTTAAGGATGGGAGATCTGGTTGGTCAACTACAATGGGTGAGTCACTTCTCTTAGATTGATTTTTGGTTTGGGTTTTGACCCAAATGAGGATAAGGGTAGGTAATATCCCTAAGTGTCTTTATGACTAGGAGTGAGCATTTTGAGTATTGCAGGAGTTGCTTGGTTGACTTATGCAACGACTATGTTGTGGGTCTCATAAATACGGTCTTTAGTCCCTACTTTATTATTTTTATAGTGGTTTTTGGAGATGATAGGTTGGTTTGTCTCCCAAAGTGAGGAGGTGTATGTGAGTCATTTGAGGGTAGTACTACAAAGTTCAGGGGAGAAAGGTTGTATGCTAAATAGGGGGAATGCGAGTATGGTTAGAAGAGGTTACCTTCCTAAGTCATGTGTTGTCGGAGGATTGTATCAAGGTGAATCCTAAGAAGAGATAGGTCGTTAGGAATTGGTCTCCATGGTTTTTGCTTTGAAATTTGGTGTTATTATTTGTAAGGAATGCATGTTGATGTGTTTACCGATCATAAGAGTCTCCAAAATGTGTTCACTCCAAAAGAACTCAACTTGAGACAAAGAAAGTGGTTAGAACTCCTTAGGGATTATGATATAAGTGTGCATTATCATCCCAGTGAGGCTAATGTTGGGGTCGATGCTTTGAGTAGGGTGTCTATAGCCTAGCTCATGTAGGTGATGGTGTCAAGAAGGTGGCTAAAGAGGTTCATCTGTTGGCTAGATTGTGGATTAGGTTAGAAGAGGTTGGCTATGGTGATGCAGAGGTGTCTAATGGTTCTAGGTATTTCTTAGTTGAGGATGTCAAGGACAAGAAAGATCTTGACCCTTCCATGTTAGAATTGAATGCTTTGGTGTAAGGTGGTGAAGCGGAGGTTTTCTCCCAAGGGGGAGGTTTTGTCATTAGAATACTAAGGTACGCTATGTGTGCTTGTGTTGATGATTAGGTTCACTTGGAAGTTCCACACATATAGGGTGTGGTGCTGTTTGGCAAGAAAGGGAATTGAGTTTGTGGTTTGTAGGTTCTTATAGAGTGTTAAGGAGGGTTGGTAAGGTTGCATGTGAATGGGAATTGCCTATAGATATAGGTGTGGTTCGTCAAGTTCTTCATGCTTCTAGATTGAAGGGATGTGTTGATGACTCTAGTGTTATTACACTCTTTGAGGTTGAGGGTATTGTGTAGGACAAGTTGGCTTAGGAGAAGGTCCCGATGGGGGTATTGGATGAAAAGGTGGAAAAATTCATCAATAAGGATATGGTATTCGTCAAGGCCTTTTGGAAGAATGGTGAATGCAAAAGTGTCTCTCAGGGAGCCGGAGTGGGCATGGAGGAGCAATATCCGTATCTCTTTCATTCTATTCAAGCTTACAATAACATGTCAAGTCCTTTTATGATTCCAAGTCTTATGTTTCAGCCCCTATGTCATTGGATTCATTCATGTTTATGTTGACAAGTTCATAATGATTTCAACACTTATATTGAGATTTTAAAACTGGTGTTTATGCGCATTGTTGCATTCTTATTGGGGATGATTTCTTCATAATTACTCTTCTTATGTACGTTTCTTTGACATTCAAGGATGAATGTTCCCAAGGAGGAGATATTGAAACGACCCTAAAAAGTGCCCAAAAATGTGCCTCGAAAGTGCCCGGAATCAGAAATTCCATATATCTTAAAATCCATGCGTGATATCAAAAATCTGACTTCATATTCTTGTTCATGGGGAAGACTTGAGTGGGAAATGGGTCTAACCCAAATTTTAGAGCAGCCGTAGCAAAATTCAAAATTTCAAAGTGAGTGAATAACAGTGAGCAGGCACGCCCCTGGCACGACGCGACCAGGGCGCGCCAGTGTGTATTTTTGGCTCAATTTATTTGGTTTTGTCCAAGGATTTTGTTTCTTGGGACTAAGCCTTCCCATATATGAAAATACCTATACTTAGCCATATTTCACGTTCATATCATAAAAGACATTTCCCAATACTTTCTCAAACACTTAGACTAATGCTTCATCCAAATTCAAGTGTCCCAAACTCATTCTGGATCTCAAAAAATTCATTCAAGGTTGAAGCTCTCATTCAAATCTAAGTCAAGTTTATTCATGTCATTTAAAACCCTCGTGGGTCCCTTACATCTAGCCAAGTTCAAAGAAATTTCTGTTGGCTAAGTTTTGCACAAGTACCTGTAAGAGGGTTAACAATAAAGGGGAATATCTCTTAGCACACAAAGAACAAGGTGTCTTACAACCTACCAAATTAAACTTCTTTGAATTAGTTTTCCAGTGCACTTGGTTTCACCTCATTTCGAGTTCGGATGAAGACGTTATGCCCATTTTTGTAGAACTCGTATGTGCAGGGGTATTTACGGGTTTTTGCCAAATTCCATTTCATTAATAGAATTATGTAAATTTAGTCATTTTTATTGGTCTTCCGAGGATTCCTATTGTCACGACCCAAGACTAGGGCCTAGACGTGACCGGCGAATGGGAACTCGAAGGGACTCCAAACAAGTCTCTTAGCATATTATCACACATCCTTGATCGCGGAAGCAAGTAAAATAGCAACAACAAATGGTAAATAGGGGTAATCGGGGCTAAGGTACATCTTTCATATTAAAAACAACAAGAGTCAAGAGAGAGTCAAAGCTCATAGCAAAATACATGACTTGTGCAACAACACCTCTACTACATAGATAAGAGTGGGGGTGAAAACAAGGAGCCGGGCACACCCTCATAGTCAATACATACATAAAGAAAGACAGTCGTAGAGCATAGTATGAGATCATAAACATCATTCCTGTAATGGAAGACTCACCAACAAGCTTGGGAGAAATCGTACTAGCCACATGGAGAAGGACGCTCAAGTGGGGCTTTGGTTCCTACATGGTGACATCATCTAGGCATAGAGTATGCGTTAGTACGTATGAATGTATTACGTATGTAGGATGCAATGCAACAACAGATAGGCAACATAGACAAAATACGTAATGATAATCAATAGATGGAATATAACAATATGGCATGTATGGAAGATGCTTGAAGTAAATCATGCTTGCTTAGAACATATACATGTGTAAGGGGTGACCATTATAAGTAAGTATCCATGGCCTACCACCTCCTTGGGGAGGCGTATGAGGTACAAAGTACTTCATATGGTTGATGAGATACAAATCCCTCAATAAGGTTATTGTGGTCCGAACCCCTCAATAAGGTTGTACGGGAATGCCATCCCCCGACAAGATGATTGAGGTTTGGTACCCACTCAACAAGAAAACTGAGGCTTAACACTCCCTCGACAAGGTGATTGAGGCTTGATACCCCCTCTATAAGGCCACTGAGGTTTGAGACCCCTCGATAAGGTGATTGAGGATTGATACCCCCTCAACAAGGCCACTGAGGCTTGACACCCCCTCAACAAGGTGATTGAGGCTTAATACCCCCTCAACAAGGCCACAGAGGTTTGACACCCCTTAGACAAGCTCATTGAGGCTTGACACCTCCTTAACAAGGCGATAAACTTGCAATATCATAAACATATTTCATGAACTCAATACACACATAAACATTCCTCCAATCATAATAAAGTCATTCAACTCATAAGATATGCATTGGGTCGTCAATTCCTCAAGAAATCATAATTGGACCATTTATTAAAAACTTGACGAGTGTGTAGTGCTAGTGTAAAACCATGCAATTCAAGAGTGGAATCATGCTAGAAAATCCAAAATTAAATCATAAATATATACTTGGTCACACCCTCAAGCAATAAACATCAAAACCCTTTATCAAAAATCACAATAGATATTAGATTCATAGCTCAAAACATGCTAAAACAATCATAATTTCATAAATGCCAACATAGTGTGCAGTGAATTTAGGTAAAAAGAAGCTTGGCATCATTGGTTAAAGGAACCCATAAAAAAAACCTACATATCTTAGCTTTGGAGAATAACTTGATGAAGATTGGAGATGGAGACTTGAAGCTTCAATGAGAACTTTAAGATCCAGATGAGTTTTGAAACTTGAATTTTTAGGAGTGAAATATTTGGCTAAGTGTTTGAGCGAGTATTGGAGAATGTTTAGAATGATATGAGGGTGAAATATGACTAAGTATAGGTAATTTCAAATATGAGAAGTCATGGGCCCACGACCCAAAGGCCTTGGACGGGAACAACAAAATTGGTAAAAAATAACATAGAGGCATGCCCTGGCCACTCGCGCCAGGGACGCGAACTCTCTCTGGAAATTGCAAACTTGGAAAATCGAAATTGTGAATTGTTAGCTCTAAAATTGGGGTTAGACCAATTTCTCACTCAATTTGACCCCTGATGAAGAATATGAAGTTGGATTTTCAAAATAACGCATGGATTTTGAGACATGGAAATTATCATTTCGGGCGTTTTCGAGGCACTTGTTCGGGCACCTTTTAGGGTCATTTCAATATCTCCCTCCTTGGGAACATTCGTCCCCGAATGTCAAATAAATATAAATAAGAAGAGTCATCGTGAACAAATCAGCCCAAACAAGAATTCAACAATATACTTGAAAAACTATTTTCAAAGTCGCAACATAAATGTCAAAAAGCGTCATGAACATGTCAACATAAACATGGATGCATGAAATCTCATGGGGGCTGAAAAATAATTCTTGGAATCATGAAAAAAAAGGGATTTGACATGTTGTCATAAGCTTGAATAGAATGAAAGAGATACAAATATTGTTTCTCTATGCTCGCTCCCTGAGAAACACTTTCAACTTAACGAACCTTCCAAAGAGCCTTAAAGAACACCACATCCTTATCGATCAACTTTAAAGACTCACACAAGCCACTTAGTACCAAAAGCCACTGTCTCCCCCTTGGGAGAGAACCTCCTCCTTACCATCCCTAACCAATACCTCCAACACTATCAAGACGGAAATCAAAGCCTTACTTAACTAGACCCCCTCAATGATAGAAGATTCAAAACCATCAAGGCCACCCCACCATCCTCAAATTCACCCAACCTAGTCAACCAATGAACTCCTCCAACTACCTTCTTTCCACCAAAAGGTCTCTACTTTCCATAATTAACAAGCAAACACACTTCCTCCGAATTCATAACATCACCCTCAGATGATTCACAAGCTCTTTCTCACTTCTGGAAATAATCAACAGATCATCACCAAGGACCACCACAAAGGTAACAAGGTAAGGATTAAAGACCTCATTCATGAAGCTACAGACATGATCGGTGCATAAATCTAACCGAAACACACCACACAAAATTCAAGATATTGAAAAGGACATCAAGGACTCATTGATCACCTGAAACAACTCAGTCGAAATAACTTAGGTTCAACACCCCTAACTCTTACAAAATGATAAATACAATCCATTAGAGATCAATTTCATCTTAAAAAAAGAAATGAACTTACCCCTTCCCAACCACCTTACAAGCCCCCACTCATGGATGGGTTATTAGAGAATTGGAATCTAACTCTACGGGCCCTACCATCAATGGAGACACAACATGCATGCAAGTAATCCATCCCAATTATAACATCAAAGTCCACCACATCGAACCCAATAAGTCACAAGATAAGACCTAATGCAATAAGAACACGAAACAATACCTATGAACTTTTCTATCAATAATACACTCAACAAAAGAGTAGACACCAAAGGTTCACATAACCACCCGAAACACACATGAAGCGTACAAGCAAAAAGACGAATACTAAAGGAAATAGGGACACCCAAACCTTCTCATGCATAGACATCAAGGTCAAAGAAAACTCTAACATACTGGTAGCAATGTCAAGTGCCTCATCTACCCCTTGCATCCTTTGAAAAGCATAGAACTAGTTATGTCATGGAGCACCCCCTTAACCACCTTGGTCACTTAATTCACATGACCATCTTGTTCTTTAAATCGACCACCCTTATGCCTCCGTCGAGCATGTGGACAATCAACAAGCTTGTGACCAACTTCACTACAACCATAACAAGCATTAGTCTTCCTAAAGCATGGGCTACCATGGCATCTTCCATACTTTGGACACTCAGGATTAGTTCTCCCTTCAAAGCCATCTTGCCACTTTGTGTTAGTTACCATATCAATGGCCATCCTCTTATTTTGAGCACCATCGAACTTTTGTTCTTGGAAGTCGCCATTAAATTGGGTCCTCTTGGCCTCATGACTCCTTCTTTTCCTCAATTTTCCTCCTCCATTTGTTCAGCATAGGTCATCAAATGGGACAAATCCATGTCACTAATTAACATAGCAGATCGTCATTCCTCACTCACCAAGTCGAACACACCCATCATGAACTTGTTCATTCTAGACCTTGAGTCAGAAACCAAATGTGGGCATACTTTGAGAGTTGGTTGAACTTGAGGGCATATTCCTCACATTCTTAGATCTTTGTCTCGAATTCATAAATTTCACCAATTTAGCTTCCCTAAGTTCAAGATTGAAGAACCAATTAAGGAAAGCCACCTTGAACTTCTACCAAAGCACCACATAGTTGACTCCCTTCTCTTTCTTCCATTGATTGTATCATTTGTGTGCCACCCCTTTGAGTTGGTAGGCCTCCACTCTACCTTATTTTCCAACCTCACACCCATGATAGCCAAAATCTTCTAGACCTCATTAGTGAACTCTTGAGGGTCCTCATCTACCTTAGACCAATAGGATTCCAAGGGATTCAACCTCATGAAGTCTCTCACCCTAGATGCAGTACAGGTGCATGAGGGGCTTAGGTCGCTTGATTGGTTTAATTATCCACAACTTGTGCAAGCAAGGTGATAGCATCCCGAAGCTCTCCACAAGTTGGTTTCTCCTCGAATGTGCGGGCTCTTCATCCTCTTGTGTTAGGCATGATCTACCATAGAAAAGAATAATCATTAGAGGGAAAACCTTACATGAAGAGGAAACATTTCCTAAAACGTCTCAAAGCCTCTTACTCATATTTGTGGTGCACAACACGACCATGAATAAGATCTAATCGACGTAGTGTGTTGTACTCCAATGATCTAACAACATAGTGCTCTGACAACATCTTTATCACGACCTAAGCTTAGGGTCTAGATGTGACTGGCGAATGGAGAAATCGAGGGACCCCAAACAAGCCTCTAAGCATATCATCACGCATCCTTGGTTGTGAAAGTAAGTAAAATAGCAACAATAAATGGTAAATAGGGGTAAACGGGGCTAAGGATCATTTTTCATATCATAAACAATAAGAATAAAGAGAGAGTCAAAGCTCATAGCATAATACATGACATGTAGAACAACATGTCTACTACATACATAAGAGCGGGGGCGAAGACAAGCAACCGGGCTCACCCTCATAGTCAATACATACATAAAGAAATATAGTCTTAAAACATAGTATGAGATCATAAAACACTGTCCCGGAATGAAGGAGTTACCAACAAGCTTGGGAGAAATCATAGTGGCTACGTGGAGGAGGATGCTCAAGTGGGGCTTCGGTTTCTACATGGTGACATCATGTAGGCATAGAGTATGTGTTGTACATTTGAATATACTATGTATGTAGGATACAATGCAACAAGAGATAGGCAACATAGTCAAAGTGCATAATGATAATCAATAGATAATATATAACAATATGGTATGCATGGAAGACGCTTGAAATAAATCATGCTTACGTATAACATATACATATGTAAAGAATGACTATTATTAGTACGTATCTATGGCCTACCACCTCCTTGGAGAGGCACAAGAGGTACAAACCCCTTCTTATGGTTGTTGAGGTACAAACCCCTCAACAAAGTTATTGAGGTATGAACCCCTCAACAAGCATGTATGGACCCCTCAACAAGCATGTATGGACATGCCATGCCCTGACAAGATGATTGAGACATATTACCCCCACAACAAGGCAACCGAGGTTTGATACCCCCTTGATAAGTTGATTGAGGCTTGATAACCCCTCAATAAGGCCACCGAGGCTTGAAACCCACTCGACAAGGTGATTGAATCTTGATACCCCCTCAATAAGGACGCTGAGGCTTGACACTCCCTCGACAAGGTGATTGAGGCTTGACACCCCCTCAACAAG
Organism: Solanum ossicruentum; assembly: GCA_025774065.1. Taxonomy (NCBI): domain Eukaryota; kingdom Viridiplantae; phylum Streptophyta; class Magnoliopsida; order Solanales; family Solanaceae; genus Solanum; species Solanum ossicruentum. Next base: position 41,691 of record JAOTQR010078126.1, read on the forward strand.
GCCACCGAGGCTTGACACCCCTTCGACAAGGTGATTGAGGCTTAACACCCCTTCAGCAAGGTAAGCAACTTGCAAAATCATAAATATATTTCATGAATTCAACACATATATAAACATTCCTACCATCATCATAAAGTCATTCAGCTCGTAAGACAGGCATTGGGACTTCAATTCCCCAAGAAATCATAAACGAACATTTTATCAAACACTTGGCGGGTGTGTAGTGCTAGTGAGAAACCATGAAATTTAAGAGTGGTATCATGCTAGAAAATCCAATGTAAAACCATCAATAGATACTTGGTAACACCTTCAAGTAATATACATCAAAATCTTTTATCAAATCTCACAATAGATCTTAGATTCATAGCTCAAAACATGCTAAAATAATAGAAATTTTATAAACTCCAACATATTGTGTAGTGAATTTTATAACAACTAAGACACAGGAGCAAATTAACTTTAAATCATGCAAATTTAGGTAAAAAGAAACTTGGCATCATGGGTGAAAGGAACTCATGAAATAAACCCACATACCTTAGCTTTGGAGGATAACTTGATGAAGATTAGAGATGGAGACTTAAAGCTTGAATGCGAACCTTAAGCTCCGGATGAGTTTTAAGACTTGAATTTATTAGTGAAATATTTGGCTAAGTGTTTGAGTGAGTATTAGGGAATTTTTAGAATGATATGAGGGTGAAATATATCTAAGTATATGTCATGATCCTACCCTAGGGCCTAGACGTGACACGGCGAAAGGGGAACCCGAAGAAACTCCAATCAAGCCTCTCAACTTATCATTACACATCATTGGTTGTGGAAGCATGAAAAAGACATAAAGTAAGAAAAGGGGAAAGTGGGCTAAGGGATAGTATGCCAAAATATCAACATTAAGAGAAAAGACATCATAGCTCATATTATAAATACACATCTTGTCCAATAAATACCTTTAAATACATAGATAGAGCAGGGGAAAGACAAATCAACTGGGCTCACCGTCACAGTCAAAATTGAAGACAAAATAGAATGTCTCAATATAAGACAAGAGGAAAACATAAACTAAGGTCCCCGAAATAGAGGACTCATGAACAAGCTTAAACTAACGTTGTCTAGCCACATGGAAGAGGAGGATGAAGATCAACTTGGGCTCCGGTTCCTACATGGTTATAACATTTAGTCAAGAGTATGTGCTAGTATATTTGAATGTACTAAGTATGTGGGATGCAATAGAACAAGAGATACACTTCATAATCTACATGCATAACAATAAACAATAGGCATGTTATAACAATATGACATGTATGATCAATACATAAGTAAAACTTACTTAAGTAACTCAAGCTCATATAAGATATCCTATGTGAAGAATAGACCAAGCTAGACTTCTAGCCTTTGTTGGTTGATGATGGTCACACCCCATTATCCTAGGTGGTGTGATACAAATACCATACATGGTTGACGATGGTCACACCCAATCATCCTAGGTGGTGAAGTACAATCCCCTAACATGGTTAACGAGTACAAACCCCCACCTCGGTTGATGATGGTCATACCCCATAATCCTAGGTGGAAAAGTATAAACCCCTTACATAGTTAATGAGTACAAACCCCCACCTCGATTGAGTATGGTCTAATGCAATACTTTATATAGAGTTCATCATGTACATAAGCTCATCTCATTATCATATACTCATTTATATCATATCCCAAGATTTTGACCTTCAATTCCATAAGAAACCCTAGACGGATATTTTATCAAATAGTTGAGGGGTGTGTAATGGATGAAAGACCATGCAATTTACATATGAAATCATGTAAGAAAATCTATAGTAAAACTATTAATCAACTCCTTGCAACATCCCTAAGACATTCATATCAAAACCCCTCAACAAACCCAATATTATATCCAAGATTCAGAGCTCAAAACATGCTAACACAACCATACTTTCATGAACTAAAATCACTGTGTAGTAAATTTCTCAATAAACAAGACCCACATGTAAAATCAACCTCAAATCATGCAATATTGTTAAAAAGGGAGCTTAGGCACCTTAGATGGAAGGACCCAATGGTTCTACAACACATAGCTTAGCTTTGGGGAAGTTCTTGATGAAGTTTGAAAATGGAGTCTTGAAACTTGAAAAAAATTGTTAGTTCCGGATGAGGATTTTGGGACTTGAATTTTGGAGTGAAAATATGGCCAAGTATTTTGGGGAGTATCGAGAAATATTTAGGATGATATAAAGATGAAATATGGCTAAGTATAGATAAAAATACGTTAGGGAAAACTTGGGCCCAACACTCAGAATAATTGGACCGCACAGGAAAAACACTGTCAGGGAAAAATACACCTCTCCGCATCACAGAGAGGATGCAGAGGTAGAATTATACATGAGCGCGCCCTTGGCGCATTGCGTTAGGCGTGCGGATTGCTCTGTAGAAATTTTCACTTAAAAAATTATAAATGCTAATTTTTTGCTCTTAAAAATCTAGGTTAGACTCCTTTTCACCTAATTTTGAACCCCCTTATCAAAAATATGAAGTCGAATTTTCAAAATAACAAATAGATTTTCAGATATATAGAAATTAAAATTCTGGATATTCTGAGGCACATTATTGGAAACTTTTTGGGGTCGTTTCAATATCTCCCCTTATGGAACATTCATCCCCGAACGTAAAGAGACGTACAAGACAAGAGTGATCTTGAACAAATCAGCCCTGACAAGAATGCAACATAACATGTAAAACACCATTTTTAGATTCTCTACATAAGTGTTAAGTTTACCAACTTAAACTTGAATGCATATGAATGACATAGGAGCTGAAATGTAAGACTTGAAATAACATATGTTACTTATGATTAGTATCTCAGGCTTGAGTGAAGTGGAAAAGATAAGGATACTGCTTTTGCATGTCCGCTTTGGCCTCTCTTGTAGCACTTTTGACTTGTTGGTTCCTCCAAAGGACCTTAACGGATGCCACCTCTTTGTTCCTCAATATCTTTACTTCCCTATCCAAGATCTTAATCAGAACCTCCTTATAACTCATGTTATGCTCAACAACACCCACAACATCAAGAGGTACAATGGCATTAGAATCACCAACACACTTTCTCAACATAGAAACATGGAATACCAGATGAACCAAATTCATTTCACTAGGAACTTCAACTCATAAGCTACTTTGGCAACCTTATTTATCACCTCATAAGGAAAACCATACCTTGGACTCAATTTCTCTTTTTTACCATAACAGACTACACATTTCATTAGAGAAACTTTCAAATAGATCCGATCACCCACTTGGAATTCTAGGTCTCTTCTTCTTACTTCGACATAGGATTTTTGTCGACTTTGGGCAGTCCTCAACATTTCCCTAGTTATATTAACCTTCTTAAGAGCCTCTATAACCAGATCCGGTCCCAATAAATCCACCTCTCAAACCTCAAACCAACCCACCGGTGATTATAACATCTCCCATAAAGAGCCTGAAATAGAGCCAAACCGATGCTAGAGTGATAGCTATTGTTGTAGGCAAACTCTATCAATGGAAGATGATCATCCCAACTACCTTTAAGCTCTAAGGCACAAGCCCTAAGCATATCCTCAAGTGTTTGGATTATCCTTTCAGCTTGGCCATCTGTTTGAGGGTGAAAGGTCATACTAAGGTGAACTTTTGTACCAAGACCCCTCTAAAAAGACCTCCAAAAGTGTGAAGTGAATTGTGCACCACAATCCGATATGATGGATAAAGGAAACCCATGCAACCTCACTAACTCATGGATGTATAACCTTGCATACTCTTCAGTCCCATATACAGTCTTAACTAGTAGAAAGGGAGCTGATTTCGTCACCCTATCAACCACCACCCATATGGAATCAAAACCTTTTCTAGTCTTGGACAACACAATCACGAAATCTATATTAATCACTTCCCACTTCCAAGTAGGAATCTCCATATCATTGGTTAGGCATTTGACTCAAGAGAAGGTTATGTTTTTGTGGACCGATGAATATGAGAAAATCTTCCAAACATTGAAAGATAGACTTGTGTTCGCTCCTATATTGTTACTATCGAATGAGCTTGAGGGTTTTGTTGTGTATTATGATGCATCTAGAGTTGGTTTGGGTTGTGTCCTGATGCAAAATGGTAAGTTCATAGCCTATGCTTCTAGGCAACTCAAAGTGCATGAAAGGAACTACCCCATGATCTTGAATTGGCCGCTGTGGTGTTTGCATTAATGATTTGGCAACAATATTTGTATGGGGTGCATGTTGATATCTTCATCGATCATAAGAGCCCTTAATATGTATTCACACAAAAGGATCTCAACTTGACACAAAGTTGGTGGCCAGAACTCCTTATGGACTATGACATGAGTGTGCAATACCATCTGGGTTAGGCAAATGCGGTGGCTAATGCTTTGAGTTTGGTGTCTATGGGTAGCCTAGCTCATGCAGATGGTGATTATAGGTAGATGACTAGGGAGGTGCATAGATTGGCTAGATTAGGGGTGAGGTTGGAAGATATGGGTGATGGTGGTGTTGTTGATGGTCTTAAATCTTCATTGGTTGATGAGGTGATAGCTGAACAAGATCTAGACTCCTTCTTGCTTGAATTGAAGATCTTGGTGAAAGAGGGAAAAATAGAGGTTTTCTCCCAATGGGCAGATTGGGCCCTTAGATACCAAAGTAAGTTGTGTGTACCATGTGTTGATGGTTTGAGTGAGAGAATTCTTGATGAAGCCCATAATTCTTCTTACTCTATCCACCTCGGTTCCACCAAAGTGTAAAGAGACTTGAGGGATGTGTATTGCTGGGGATGCATGAAGAGAGATATTGCTAAATTTGTTGTCGGTTGCCATAATTGTCAACAAGTCAAGGTCGAATATCAAAGGCCCGATGGCCTAACCTAAGACATAGAGATTCCTACTTGGAAGAGGGAGGTGATTAACATGGACTTTGTGATTGGGTTGCCCAACATTAGGAAAGGTTTTGATTCCATATGTGTGGTGCTTAATAGGATGATGAAATTGGCTCACTTTCTACTGGTCAACACTACATATGGGGCCGAAGAGTATGCAAGGTTATACATCCATGAGTTAGTGAGGTTACATATGGTTCCTTTATCCATCATATCTGATCATGGTGCAAAATTTACTTCACACTTTTGGAAATCCTTTTAGAGGGGTCTTGGTACCAAAGTTCACCTTAGTACGGTTTTCCACCCTAAAACGGATGGCCAAGCCGAAAGGACAATTTAAATACTTAAGGATATGCTTAGGGCTTTATCTTGGAGCTTAAAGGTAGTTGGGATGACCACCTTCCATTGATTGAGTTTACTTACAACGATAGCTATCACTCTAGCATTGGTATCGCTCTATTTGAGGCTCTTTATGAGAGATATTATAGATCACTAGTGGGTTGGATTGAGGTTGGAGAGGTGGCTATGTTGAGGCCGTATCTAGTTATGGAAGATCTTGACAAGGCTAAGATGATTATGAAAAGGTTGAGGACAACCCAAAGTCATCAAAAATCCTATGCCGATGTGAGAAGAAGAAACCTAGAATTCCAAGTGGGTGATTGGGTTTATTTGAAAGTTTCTCCAATGAAAGGTGTAGTCCATTTTGGTAAGAAGGGGAAATTGAGCCCAACATAAGTTGGTCCTTATGAGGTGATTAAGAGGGTTGGTAAGGTAGCTTATGAGTTGAAGTTTCCTAGTGAAATTTGGTACATCCAGTGTTCCATGTCTCTGTGTTGAGAAAATATGTTGGTGATCCTAATGCCATTGTACCTCTTAATGATGTGGGAATTGTTGAGGATAACTTAACCTATGAGAAGATTTCGGTTCAGATCTTTGATAGGCAAGTAAAGAGATTGGGGAACAAGGAGGTGGCATCCGTTAAGGTCCTTTGGAAGAACCAACAAGTTGAAAGTGCTACATGGGAGGCTGAAGTGGACATGCAAAAGTGGTATCCTTATCTCTTCCACTCTACTCAAGACTAAGGTACTAATACTAAGTTCCATACATAATTTTAATTCCTACATTTCATCCCCTATCTCATTTATATGCATTCATGTTTAAGTTTGTAAACTTATTATGATTTGACACATATGTTGAGGATTTGAAAATGTTGTTTTACATGTTATGTTGCATTTTTGTTAGGGTTGATTTTTTTATGACCACTCTTGTCTTGTACATATCTTTTACATTCGGGGATGAATGTTCCCAAGGGGGAGATATTGAAACGACCCTAAAAAGTGCATAAAAACATATCTCAAAAGTGCCTGAAATCTTGTTTTCCATATACCTAAAAATATGTTGGTTATTTCCAAAATCCAACTTCATAATCTTGTTCAAGGGATCCAAATTAGAGTGACAGGGGTCTAATCTCGATTTTAGAGCAAATGAATCGATTTAAGAAATTTCACTTGGTGAGATTTCTAGAGAGCCTCTGCATCCTCTCTGGGACGCGAAGCTATTTAATTATTGCACGGTTTTTCCTAGTCCATCTAGATTTTTCTAAGTGTTGGGCCGAAGTTTTCCCAAACGTACTTTTACCCATAATTAGACAAATTTCACCCTCATATTCCCCAAAACATTTCTCAACACACACTATAACACTTAGCCATATTTTCACTCCCAAATTCAAGGCCCAAAACCCTCATCTAAAGCTAAGGATTCTCTTCAAACTTCAAGCCTCCACCTTCAACCTTTACCAAGAACTTCTACAAAGCTAAGGTATATGGTGTTGAAACATTGTGCCCTTCCACCAATGGTGCCTAAATCCTCTTTTGCTTAATAATGCATGATTTAAAGTTGATTTTTCATATGGGTCTTGTATATTGAGAAATTTATTGCATAATGATTTTAGTTCATGAAAATATGGTTGTTTTAGCATATTTTAAGCTTTAAATCTTGGATCTAATATTGGATTTGATGAGGGGTTTCCATGTGAATGTCTTGGGGGTGTTGCAAGGTATTGATTGATAGTTTTACTATGGATTTGCTTGCATGATTTCATCTCTAAATTGCATGGTCTTTTACCCCCATTACACCCCCCCCCAAGTATTTGATAAAATGTGCGGCTAGGGTTTCTTGTGGAATTGAAGGTTCAAAGCTTGAGATATGATATAAATGACTATATGATGATGAGATGAGCTTATAGATAAGATTATTCCTATATGAAACATAGCACTAGAGCCTATGATGAATTTTATATAAAGTGTTGCACTAGACCATACCCAATCTGGGGGAATAAGAGCTCGGTAACCATGTGAGGGGTTTATACTTCACCACCTAGGATGATTGGGATGTGACCATCATCGACCCTATGAGGGTTTTATACTTCACCACTTAGGATGATTAGGGTGTGACCGTAGTCAACTATGTGAGAGCTTATACCACACCACCTAAGATGATGGGGTGTGACCATCATCAACCAACCAAGGTTGTGATATCTCAGATAAGTATGAGTTACTCAAGCATGTTTTACTTATGTGTTGATCATACATGTCATATTGCTATATCATACCTATTGCCTATTGTTACGCATGTTGGTTATGAAGCGTATCTCTTGTTGTATTATATCTCACATACTTAGTATATTCAAACATATTAACGCATACTCTTTGCCTACATGATATCACCAGGTAGGAACCAGTACCCTAGTTGATCATCCTCATCCACGTAGCTAGACGATGCTATTCAAAGTTTGTTGGTGTGTCCTCCACTTTTGGGAACCTTGGTTTATGTTCTTCCTCTGTATTTGTATTGAGACACTTTTGTATGTTCTATTGACTATGAGGGGTGATCCCGATAGCTTTGTCTTGGCCCCCGCTCTATCTATGTATTAGAGGTGCTTATTGGAAATGTTGTGTACTTATGTATGAGCTTTGACTCTTGACTCTTGATGATGAGATTTATAGACACTTTTCCTTAGCCCCATAGCCCCTATTCTTAATCTATATGACTTTTGTATGCTTCTGCAACCAAGGATGTGTAATGACAAGTTAAGAGGCTTGTTTGGGGTCCCTTTGGGCTTCCCATTCGTCTTGTCATGTCTAGGCCCTAGGCATGGGTCATAACAGAGGGTGTGATGTTTATTAACCTTGTTAAGGGGTTGATACCTTGACCACTATGATGGAGGGTGTGAAGTCTATTAACCTTGTTGAAGGGTTGATATCTTGACCACTATAATGGAGGGTGTGAAGTCCATTAACCTTATTGAGAGGTTGATCTCTTGACCACTATGATGGTGGGTATGATGTCCATTAACATTGTTGAGGGGCTGATACCTTGACCTCTTTGATGAAGGGTCTGATGTCCATTAACCATGTAGAGGGGTTGATACCTCGACCACTACCATGGGGGTGCTAAGCCTTGGATTCTGAGTATTAGTTGCTTGGTCTATGATGATGGTCTCTTATTAGCTACCTAATATGTTCTATATAAGCATGTTTTACTTTAAGTATCATTCATACTTGTCATATTGTTAGTATGCTATTTACTGTGTATGATTATGCATTTTGCCCATATTGCCTATCTAATGTTGTATTCCATAATATAATTAGTACATTCAAACATACTAATGCATATTTTATGCCTACGTGATGTTACCATGTAGGAACCGGAGCTACTATTGATTCTCCTCATGGCTAAATGGATTGTTCAAGTTAACTTTTGTTGAGTCCTCATGTCCGGGGATAATATCTTCCTTTTTAAATGCTTATGTTTATACTACATCTTGTATATTTTGGAATACTTATGAATATGAGGGTGAGTCTAGTTACTTGTCTTGGCCCCAACTGTGTTCTATGTCTAGAGGAGTTGTTGGACAAATTATGCATCATGCTTGAGCTTTGACTCATCCATGTTATTTAAGTATTACACACTCTCTCCCTTAGTCCCAATTACCTTTGTGTATACCTCTTTTGTTGTTTTATCTTTCTTCTGTGACCAGGGATGTGTGTATGATATGTTGAGAGACGTGTTTGGGATCCCTTTGGGTTCCTCATTCACCAGACACGTCTAGACCCTAGGCTTGGGGCATGATAGGTCAGACTCAGCCACACACTGGTGCTTAGACGCCTAGGTATTTTTTTTGACCCCTTATACTTTAGTTTGCTTTTTTTGTGTAGATTGGGGACTATGCACCTCTTTTTCGACAGAGTGCAGGTAGTTATGGGCCTCGGTGAAGTCTGAGTAGCTTGGGTCCATAACTACCCCAATTTTTTATCTTGGTATTTTCTTGCTTGTGTTCTTTTTCCCTATGTATATTTAATTTCTATTAAACTAGCATGTTTAGGATGTTTAGGTAGTATTTGCAGCATATAGTACTAATATCTATGGCATATAGCATGTTTTTCATTTGTGTGAAGAATCATACCCACCAAATTTTGATTATTTATTCTAGATAGAAACCATGCATGTTTAGGTGTGTTGACAATACTTGTTCTGATAAGTGAGGATAAATTGAGATAAAAAGCATGAACATAGAGTCTTTTGTTAATATTGTAGTTAGTTCCATGTGAGTGTGAGATTATCTTGCTAAATTCATGTGTTGTGTGTGTATTCAGAACTTTCCCTACTACTCTAAGTTATACTAGATTAATTTGATTACGAAAAGATCTTAGGTCATTATTCTTAGAAGTCCACTTAGCTTAAATGACCAACCAAAATTGCAGAATATCCCTTCATCCTAATATTTGAGCCTAACAAGTGCCTATTCTTTCCAAACACTTAAGTAATCTAGCCTTGTTAGTTATAAAATCCTGAAATTGGCCCTGATCCTTCCGTAAACATTGTGCACCTTGAATGAGGCAAAAAGAGTAAGTTGAGGGTGGCAAGCAAACGTGGCCCTAGTTCTGAGGCTAGATAATGTGCACCTCAACTCCGGCCAAAAGCCTAATTTGAGGGTGGTTGGTATAAGGGTGAAACACAAAAATGAGGGGGGAAGTTAATGATACAGAGAAAAGGAAAGAAATCATGTATTGGGTGCAAGAAAAATAAATGATGTCATAGTTGTGAGACACAAAGAAAAATAAAGTGTAAAAGTAAGGAAAAATCTGAAAAAAATGAAAAGAAAGCACCAAAAGAAACTTGAAAGAGGAGAAACAAAGAATGAGAGGAAAAATAATAGTGCTAGTAGGGCAAGAGTGTAGAAAAACACAGTGTCAAGGAGGGCCTTTAGACATTTTTTTCCTTAAAAGACCATACCAAAGCCATCTGAGCCTATGTTACAAGCCTATAAAGTCCTAAAGTGATCCTAGTCCAAGTGGTCAAAGGTCTTAGTCATGAGTATAGGAGAAAGCCTATGGAATTAGGCATGATGCATGAATGTCTTTTGTGAGGGTGGTGATTTTTCATAGTCCCAAGGTTATACATGAGAACATCATTGAGAGTGAGATATGAGACTTCTTTCTATGAGGGTACTTATGTTTCATTATTAGCATTAGACTTATTAAGTGATTGTGGATTATTGCTAGAACCTCACATGTCATAGTTCTGTTGTCACATGCATTAGTCTATATTGGTTTGCTAGATGGCTATCTTATTCTGTTTTGAAAAAGTAGTGTGGGTATCCGAGTTTAAGTTTGATGTGATGTAGGCCATTAGGTTGAGGTCTCTGTGTTACTACATTACTTATATAGATTGAGTCTGTCGCTTGAGGATAAGCAACAATTTTAAGTTAAGAGTGTTGATGTGCTGTCAAAATACAACACTTTTCATGTTCAAAACTTGGCATTTTGTATGTCCTGAATGCGAGGCTAGTTGGTTCTATGTGTTTTTGTGTTTATTTGTAGGATTCTAGTGTTGTCTTTGATTTTGGGAAGAAAATGCAGAAGTTGTTGATTTTGGTGATGTACAAGACCTTTTACGGGCCATAGTTCATCCTATGGGCAGTGAACTAGGTTTCGTGAATAATTCCGGTGAGGGGCTGATTTTCTAAAGTTTGTTCTATGAACATGCAAATGGGTCAAGGATTACTTTATGAGTCGTAGATCATGTTTCCTGCAATAAGGATCAGAGAAGAAGAACTTTCTGAATATTCATCAGACAAAACTCCCTATGGATCGTAGAACTGTTTACGAGTCATAGAAGGGTATCATAAATCTCAATTCCAGTTATGCAGCAACATAGTATAAGACCCCGATTACAGACCGTGGATGCAATACGACCCATAAGTTATTCGTGAGGCATGCCGACTCGGCTATCCTATTTTATTTAGGACTTATATTTTAAATATTCTAAATAGGTTTTTAGGTTACTTTTTTTTAAGTTGATAGAGAGCTTGATAGTTACAGAAAAAAATAGTGATATTGAGTGGAGATAACATTGGAGAGTTTTGAGAAACACTTGTACTTTGATTTGATCTTTAATCTTGTGATTCTCTTTGAAGCTTTGATTTGTTGTTTTTAATTCAATTGTGTAAGTGCTCTATTATTTTATTCCAATTCATAAGTCTTGCATCTACATAAATCATGAGTAGCTAAATCCACAACTAGGGTTGCGGGAACCAGGAAGAATGAACAAGGTAAAACCAGATAATTCATAATTCTTGGAAAGTTTGCATGTTTGTTTTAGCTCTCTTTGTTTTGCATAGTTTCTGATGGTGGCTAACATTAGAACCTGCCTAGAGTTACTGATTGGACCAAGGTAGTAATGAATAGGAAAAGATATTAATTAATAGGATTCGATTGATGTGTTCTCGTCTAACCAACTGAACTGAGCCAAGGGGAAGTTGTACTGGGACTAACAGGTAAGGGTTAGTAATGCACACTATGTTGATGGGCTAAGTCATGTACCGAAATTCACCTCTCACCTAGACCAAAAGGTTTGGGGAACATAACTTATCGTCCTGCATGCTACACACTAGAAAAGAATTAGGTTTTCATATGATACTAAGTTAGGGAATGATGGGGAACACAAAACCCTAGTTTCTCTCCATATTGATTAAACACTAGTGTTAGTTAGGTTTACTTTTCTACTGATTATTGCAACCCCCTTTGGGGAAATAAGTAGGTTAATCACTCATATTGCGTTAAATTGAATTCTCTATGTATCCCCTTGGGTTTGATCCTAACCTTGGTTAGGTTCTATTTCTTGACAACGCCCGCTTTATCCTCAAAAAGGAGGTGTAAATTAGACTACATCACCTGTGGTCTTTCTCCTAAAGGATATTTGTTTTATGTTAACCGACATGTTTAGGATGTGTACGTAGCATTAGTAGCATGTAGTACTGATATCTATGGCATATGTTTGTTTTTCTGTTTTGTGCAAAAAATAATATCCACCAAAATTTTGTTAGTTAGTCTTGATAGCAACCATGCATGCTTCATTGTGCACCTAGACGCTGGTCAAATGCCTAAGTTGAAGGTGGTTAGTAAGGGTAAACAAAAAGATAAGGTGGAAGCTAGTGAGTGGAAAGATGGATAAAAATGTGACCTAGGTGCAAGAAAAATGAGTTGATGCCTCATGAGTGAGCTAAAAAAAATGTGGAAACAAAAGGCAAAAAGTTGAAAAATGAGAACAAGGCACCTAGAAAAGCTTGAAACAGGAGAAAGAGAGAAGGAGGTGAAAAATGACAGTGTTGAAAGGGTAAAAGTGTAGAAAATGTAGTGTCAAAGAAGGCCTTTAGTAACTATGTTCCCAAAACATCATACCAAAGCCCCTGAGCCTATATTACAAGCCAATAAGGTCCTAAAGTGATCCTAGTCCATGTAGTCAAATGTCATAGTCATGAGTATAGGCGCAAGCATATGGTATTAAGTATGGTGTTTAACTGTCTTTTGTGAGAGTGAGTCATGTTCCATAGTCCCAAGCATCAAATCTGAAAATATCATCATGAGAGAGATATGAAACTTCTTCTGTGAGTGCACTTACATTGCATTATTGACATTGGACTACTTAGTAAGTGTTGCTTATTGATAATTGTCTTGCTTGTCATAGTTGCATTGTCACATATGTTCATATGTATTAGTTTACTTGATAGCTATCTAATGTGCTTTTAAAAGTGGTGTGGGTATCTGTGCTTGAGTTTGATATGATGTATGCCATTAGATTGAAGTCTATGTGTTACTGCGCTACTTATGTAGATTGAGTCCGTTACTTGAGGACAGAAAATAATTTTAAGTTGAGGGTGTTGTATTTGTTGTTAAATAATGCACATTTGAAGCTTAAAATGAAATTTTGTTTGTTCTCATAGCAATGACAGTAGATTTGATGTATTTTTATGTTTGTTTTGTAGGATCATAGGGTGATTTTTGGGCTAAGTGTGCAAAAGTTGCAGAAATTGTTGATATACGATACCCTTTACAGGTCATGCAAAATTCCACGGTCCATAGAGAAGATTTCGTACAAAAATCCAATGAAGGGTGATTTTCTAAAGTTGAGTCTATGAACACGTAGATGAGCCATAAAAGTTTCTACAAGTCGTAGACCATGTGTCGTACCTTGAGGATCAGAAAGTTTTGAGTTGCTGAAATGTCATTAGACGAAACCCTTTATAGGCTTTAGGACTTTATAAGTCCCGTAGATGGGTCTTGTAGAAGTAATCCCCAAAATTGTTGAAGGAATCCATGAACCCCCGACTATGGGCTATAAAACTTTATATAGCCCGTAGAATTGTTTGTAGAGCCTGTAGACCCAGTTCTCCTATTTGGTTTTGATTTTGTATCTTTTATATACTGTAAATACATTTTTTAGGTTATTTTTCGTAGGGAACAATGGAGAACAGCACAGAACTTCAGAGAGTCATTGTGAGACTGTTGTGAAAAATTATTTGATGTTGTTAATTCAATCTTGTGATTCTTGGTGAAGAGCTTTGATGTATTGTTCTTAATTCTATTGTGTAATTTCTTAATTATGTTATTCAATATCATGATTCTTGCATTGACACTGAAAATGAGTAGCTAAATTCACAACTAAGGTTGTGGAAACTATAAAGAACTAATAGGGCAAAATCAGATAATTTGTAATTCTTGGAAGATATGCATACATGTATTAATTAATACTCTTCGGTTTGAATACTTTTTAACAGTGGCCAATGTTAGAAATCACCTAGTGTTAGTAACTGAATCAAAGTAGTGATGAATAGGAAAAGAGATTAATTAACAGGATTCGATTGATATTTCTCATCTAATCAACCAAACTAGATCAACGGCAGATTTTACTAGAACAGTAGCTAAGCTTTAGCAATGTCACACTACAGGGATGGACCAAATTGCGTAGTGAAATTTCCTCTCGCACAGATTAAAGGGTTTTGGTGAACTTAACTTACCGTTTTGCATCCTAGAATTTGATTATCAGATAATACCGAGTAAGGGAATCATGGGGAATACAACATCCTAGTTACTCTTCATATTGATTTCACACTTGTCATAGTATAGGATTACTTTTCATAGGTTTTACACCGCCCCCCTCCTCTTTTGGGAGATAAGCAGATTAATCCACCCGAATTGCTTGAAGTTCTTCTAAGTCTACCCTATTCCCTGTGGGATCAACCCTATGCTCGATTAGGTTGTATATCATGACAATGACAGCTTTAGCCTTCAAAAATGAGGTGTAGCTTGGGCAACATCAACCACCCCTTTGAGCTCCACAACTAGCACCTCTAGTACTACCTCTCGCACACTGTGAAGTGCCTCTAGATGTTGGGGATGGTGTAGACTGGGCCAACTATGTCCTTGATGAAAAAAAAGCAGGAGTACGCTTGGTGCAATCATTGGCATTGTGGCTAAACTAATTGTATAACATAACAACCTCTAGACTTAGAACTCTAAGAAAGATAACTTGAGGAACCACTGCGAATCCCTGAATTGGAGGAACCATCATAACTTGTCTGGATAGATTTGGGCATGCTTGTACTATCCGCACTAGGAATGATTGCATGAACTTTTCTCCCCTGATAACCTTGAGCGTCCTGCCTCTAAGAATCTCTATCTCTGGGTTCATAACTGCTAAATTGGCCAAGATGGTGGGACCTCTTACCACCACCCTATCATGCATGTTTGGTGCTCTCGATCATCCTAATATGGTTAATAATGCTTTAAAAAGAACCACCGGATAACACAAGAGGGATTGTGGCCTCCTAGGGATAACTTATGAACCCCTTCACAAATCAGTGAATCTGCTCAAACTCCATGGGAATACTGGATATGGCATAATGAGGCAACTTATAGAATTATTCATATAGTGGTAGTAGTAGTGGTAGTAGTCATAGTCATAGTCATAGTAGTGGTATCAATTGTGGTAGGACTGGTGGTGGTAGTAGTAGTAGTCATAGTAGTAGTGGTAGTCATAGCCATAGTGGTAGTAGTGGTGGTAGTAGCAGTAGTACTAGTAGTAGTAGTCGTAGTAGTAATGATAATTGTAGTGGTGGTGGTTGTGGTAGTAGTATTAGTGGTGGTGGTAGTGGTAGTGGCGGTGGTAGTGGTAGTAGTGGTGGTCGTAGTGGTAGTAGTAGTCTTAGTAACAAGGGGATAGATAGTCATCCATTGAGCAGTCTACTACAAGGTAGGGCCTGCATTTCATGCTACAAGTATAGGAGCTAGTAGCTCTGCCTAGTAGGAATATAAGATTTCTAGCATCCACTGCTGAGTTCTAGGTTGATTTAGGGCTTTACAAGTTTATAACATGTATTTTAGTATTGTACAGCATCTAAGTATAAGGTGGGGCATGTCTCGACCTTTATCAAATATTGCTCATCATCTAGAGAGTTTGTATACTATTTATAATAAAGTGTGGTTATGTGTTGTGTTTTAGACATTGTGGCTCTAATGGCCTAGTCATAGGCATTTTTTTAGGCATGTTCATATTGTCTACTTTCATGGAAGTATATCCATTATGGCATCGCCTTGTAATGTTTATAGATAGTATATGATTAAAGGTTGGTTTTCTCTAGCTTTTTCGACAACGGGTGCAAATACGCCTTAATTGGATTTTGGGTGTGACAAGAGTGGTATATGAGAGGGTCATCCTAGGAAGTCTACAAAGCCATGTCTATGTAGCGTCTTGCTTATGGGTGTGTTGAGTACCACATTTATAAACAAGAGGCTATGTGGCATTTAGGAGCTATCACTTTCTTTTCATTCCTTAGATCGTACCATAGAGCCAAATGTTGTACGTGGATAATGTTTAATCTCTAAATTATTCTTTACAATAAGTATGCCAGAAATAAGGAAAAGCAAAGATAAAGGGAAGAAAGTAGAAATGGTAGTTTGTGAGACCAGTCAAACTAGACAACGAAATGAGACTCAAGATGAATCTCCATCATAAATATCTTCAACTCCTCTATCTCCCGATGAACTAAGAGGGAGTAGAATTCCCTGCAAACCACCTAGAGATACTATTGTGCAATATCAGAGGAATGTGGTCCAACTATTGACTCGTATAGTTATGGAGCAAGGTCAAATGCAAGAAGGCCCAATTGTGGGTGTTGCTGATGCAGATAGGGCAGCTTGCATGAGGATATATGATTTCCTTAATTTAGACCCTCCATAATTTCACCAACTCAGATCCTAATGAAGATCAACAAGACTTCATTGATCAACTTTAATGAACTTCAGATGTTATGCATGTAAGTGGTGAAGAAGTTGTTGAGATAGCGACACATAGATTGAAGGGTAGGCCTATATTGTTATATAAATCTCAAAAGTAATCTAAGCCTATTGGTGCACCTCCAATTACTTGGAAAGAGCTCAATGGCGTTTCTTCATAATTATTTGCCATTAGAGATTCAAGAGGCCAGTGCAGATCGGTTCTTGATTCTCCACCAAGAGAACATATGCGTGAGAGAGTAAGTCTCCAATTTGATTCCCTGGCTAAGTATGCTCCTAATGTAGTGGCTAGCATGGAAGATAAAATTCATTGATATATGGATTGGTTAGATTCATATCTGGTTAGAATTGTAACATTGTTTCCTTGAATAAAGACATAGATATAGCAAGCACAAGCTTTTGCAAAATTAGAGGAGCAAAGGCAAAGGAGAAGGATACAAGAGTCAGAAAAAGAGCAGTCCAAGATGGCCAAATCTATAAGGAAGTTTACACCATCTTAAGGAAAGTTTAATCCTTGATTTTCTAATAGATCACCTAGGCCATCATCTTCCTTCTCTACAGCTAGTACTCCACCCCCAATTTATGGCAAAGAAGTGAAAGCCAATGTTTGTGGACATCGATAAATTCAGAAAGCCAACCAACTCCTTATAGGCAGCCTTGAAACCAATTTGGGAGGAAACACTTAGGTATATGTTGCATCATGACAAATGCTTGTTATTTGTGTGTTGTACTAAGGCATCTGATGAGAAACTGCCCTAAAATATGTATGGGTGATATAGCACAACCTACAAGATCAACTATTGTGTAATCATTGATAGTACCACCTTTAGATAGAGATTAGCAAGTTCCAGTAGGTTGAGGTGTTAGAGGAGCAGCTAGCTCTAGCGGAGTTTCAAATTGCACATATGCTCTAGGGAGATGAAAGAACTTTGAAGCGTGAACAACATTCAAACATACATCACCAATTAAAGCAGGGACTATCATCATCAACATAATAACCCAACTTTAGAGGTTAGGGTCGAATTGCACAGGGAACAATGTGTCAATGATGTATCGGATAAGATCTATGAACTACTAGTTTCAATTGGAAAAGTGAGTAACAAGCATTTTCTAACTAAATAGGGGGAGACTAACGTAATAACTACTCCTCATAATAAAAAAGAAAATTGGGCAAGGATTGATCAAGCAAGGAGCAAGGAGGATACGGGAATCAGTCAAAGCTCAATCGCTCCATCACACTTAGCATCAAATTAACTCTATAGGTAGGCTAGGTTGCTTGTAACCATACCTCAATTATGATAATGTGGTGTTTCACAAGAGCCTATAATGGCCTCTCATGTGAGCGACTCAAAGAAATGCTTGGCTTGAGCACATCAAAGCAAAACTCCCAAGACCTTAGCTGTTGAGTCCTATTTGAGGAACTCAACACATAAACCCATGACCATCATGCAAACCCTCCACTTCAACTACTATAATTAAAGCAATAATTAAAAATCTAAGCTATAATCAGGTTTGCGACTTCATATAATAAGTTAAAGATGAAGCTAGGTATGAACCCATAAATTAATTAATCATATCAAAGAAATTTGGAAGGAACCCACTTCATTTTGTCAGTAAATTATCAACTATGAATGAAAGCAAGAGATATAATCAAGGCATATAAATAAATTAACATCCTAAGCTTAATTAATTCTACAAATTGTGCATTTAAGAATAAAGAAAATAAGAGTGAGTGAAAGATAAATACAAGTGAAGCTCACACTCTTAAATCCACTTAAGAATTTGTAGAAAACTTGCTCTCAATCCTCACCCTAAGCTAAAAACTACACTATGGTGTGTTGTCTCTCTTCAAAGTTGTATGAAGGAGAGTTCTTTCTCTCTTGTTTTCTTTTTTCCAATATTCAAAGTGTTGAAATGTATATAGATCAAGGTGTACGAGTACGTGTATATGTGATTTGGTACTGAAATGGTGAAATTCCTAAACTGCCCTAATGTTGATCACTAAAGTACTCCATGTTTACAGAGCTTTGACCGCGTTCGCGGAGATCAACTTAAGTTCATACCTCTGCGACCGTGCCTAAGCATTCCGAGATCGCAAAAATTTGTTTCCATGCACTAGTACTGTAATGAACCTCTAGATTATTTCTATGGTTTTGTTGTTGTTATGTTGATTTAGCATTGTATAGTGACCTCGAGACTATTGGGTTGATTATTGGTTGGGTTATTCGGGAGTTATATGTATTTTTAAGCTAACCACGAAGTTATATCCGTAAAATGGGCTTTTAGGTAAAGTCCTAGTAAACGGCCTCAAAAAAGAATTTGAACAATTCTATTAGCTCCAAATGATTGAATTAGGCTAGAAGCATGTCTAGAGCAATTATATCATAGATTGCTAATTTGACTGTTGGAACTGGCTAATAGTTGACCCAGTCACTGCTCTCGGAAATCATAACCCAAATGGCAATTTTGATAGAACCATTGGCTCCAAAACATTGATTTTTGTTTAGGACGACCCTTTGTTTGATACCAAGGACGTCCAGATGCGATTTAAAGCCCTTTGGGGCTTTCCATTAAAAGTTGCAGATAAAGAAGTGGGACCCTCACTTTATCATAGGAAGCTCAGTTGGAAGTTTCAATCACACTATTGGATTTGAAATGTCAAAATCCATAGGCTTACATAGTTCGTTTGGGAAAATCAGATACGAATGAGGCTGAAATGGCAAAAATAAAGATTGAAAGACTAAGAGGAAGAGGGTGACATGGCACCATATAATCCTACCATGTGGAACAGCCGGGTGGTGCCATGTGGCATAAGGTGGCAACACCTCGAAATATATGTATGTATATATATATATACATATATTTCTCCGACTTTATATGGAAATTTTGAGAGCATTTCTTATCCGATTTGAGTGATTCAAAATGCTACATGAGCTAAATTTTTGCAAGGAACGTCATGGTGAAGTTAGATTCAGGATTTTAAATGTATTTCGAGGTGATTATCTACTTTTTTGTTGATGAATATTATGAATGAGTGAAAACTTTACATTGCAATATCTCGGTTATTTCTCAACGGGAATAAATGAAATTTGAGCCTGAATTATTCTATGTTCCAAGCAATATGTTATAGTATGTGGGGTGTTTGTTGATTTTGTCTAGTTTTTGAGAAATTTGACCGAGAAAGTTTTGTAAAATATGTTTTCCTCGTAAAGTTTTTAACTTCATTTTTGGGCCTTTTCGGTCTTCTAAGGTCCACTTCGGTCCATACTTCTAGCTATGGACTCAGGATGATATAGTGATCGTTGAACAGGTATTGGTTTGGCATTTCAGGGGTGCTCCCTAATTTTCTCAGTTTTAGTCGTGATTGATGTAATTTTACTCGTTTCTTGAGATTTTATAGCCAAATCAACCGTAATGATCTTGTGACATATTTTTGATAGCTGAGTAGTATCGGGATGCGACTCAAAGGAGAAACACTTGGATGGCTTGACTTAGAGTAAGATACATCGAATGCCAAGTAGGATAGGCTTACTCTAGACCCTAGATTGGGCTAAATGTTTGCATATTCGAGTTGGAATGTGTAGAAATTTATTGTTTATTGATTGAGTTATGGAGTATATATTGTATATGGATGGATGAGATCAATGTGTGTTTTGTGTGTGTATGTGTGTATGTGTGTATGTGTATTATTTTATGAGATGGTAGTTGTTGTATGAGAGTGTTGTTGGTTGTAGCTACTATATTACCTCAGTTATTATGTTATATGACTACTAAAGGGCTTGAAAGGGGTTGTCTAGAGCTATGAACAGATGACAGATATGTACACTAAGTTTGACTCATGCTTATATATGTGTATGGTTTTAGGCTACCAGAATATACTAGCTATTGAATTTGACCTATGGATATATGCTACCCTACGCGCTGAATCTAGTATTCATATCCAATTGGTATGTATATGCATGATGTTTGTTGTGGTTATCTATATCTTTTCTGATAACTTTAGGTAGAATTTCCTAATTAAACATGATTCTATGTCACCTTGTGGTTTATATGATCCTGTATACTGTTGTTATATGTTATGTACTTGTGGCACTGGTTAGAGACTGGAGAGAAACACCATGTTTAGGGGATATGCATAGTGCACCCCTAAAGGAGCCTTGCATTATATGATATGAGAGATGTTGGTACTTAGCCTGTAGTGGGTTAGAGACAAAAGTGTGACCTTGGCAACTAGGTGCAGGCTATATCCTATGCACTCCTGCGTTTATCTGTGATGAAACACTAGCTATGTGTGTTAGGCATATGAACTAGCATCTTATTTAAACAAGGGCACATTATTAGTAGGCAGGCACATGGCTTCCTTGGGTGAAATACTTGATAACAACTAGGCTTTGATATGATTTTTGGTAGGTGACATCCTTCCATTAATCTAGTCTTTTGGGCTTTAGCTTAGATTATCCCAATGTTGCCCTATGAGTTGTTTTACATAGAGAAGGGGCCTTGGAATGGCCGAATATGTGCTAGTGTCCTGAGCAAAGCATGTGTTTTGACTTGACTCATACTTGTATATATATATATATATATATATATAGCCTATTGCTACTGAGATATGATAACCAAGAGACTGTTTATTGATTATATGTTGTGTTGTGGCCTTATTCTGGTATAGATACGATCTGATGATTGTGTGACAACTTGTTGATTCTTGCTATATTGTGACTTGATTATTGGCATGTTATGTTTCTATTAGGCCTATTTGTTGTGGACACTCATGATATCCCTGTTATTACTGCATGTTTGTTTCCATTATCTATTGTTGGCTAGAGTATAGCATATTTTCATATTGGGCCTGATCCTATCCTGATTATTGATATTTCTGCTCTTATGTATTGTTGTTGCAGTTGGGTTTGGTTTTTGCTTACATGATATTGGGGGTGAGTTGTTATTATCCATAGGATGGTGGTAGTATGGATTGTGTGGGATACCTAGTTGAGAATGTTGTTGCCTATATTGACTCTGGGTCTATCATGACCTTGGGAATTCTGGATTAGGATATACTAGTTGAGTGAGTGAGTGATTGATTGATACCTCAAGTCTTAAGATCACTCTTCCCATTGTTTTTCGAGCATTAGCGCCTATGTATGAATATCCGAGTTCACGAGTTATGAACCTCGTGTTCTAAGTTTCAGTGGTTGCGCCAGAGCATCAGGCTTTGAGTGATGATTCCTAGGACCGAGCACCTTTTGAAGGTTTGGGTCCAGGACCTTACTGATTCCATTTTAGGGGCAGGGCACCGTACTAGATAATTTGAGCTGAGAAACACTGTTTATGGCAGGGGATTTTTTTCTCCCACTGGGTTATGTCCTACCATTATTTTTATAGCTCGACCACTTGGCCCTATCTGGCTACATGATCAGAGGCCAGGTTGAAAGAATTAGGGATTAGATTCCCTAGGAGATCTGAGGAGTTCGAGTCCCCATGTGATACCATTTTTGAATAAGTTGATGAATCGGTCATTGCTGTGATACTAAGGGATTGTTACCTGTGGATCCACTCACTTTTCACACTCTGATTGTACATGGGTTTTCTGGTCTTATGAGGACTCAGAGGGCATTCATACGTAGGTACCAAGGCCTTACACCCACGTATAGCTGGGCTCTATGATGGTTCTATGGGATTTGATAATGGTTCTGAGGGATTATGTGATGATCGACCGTCTCTATATTGTGTGCAGGTGTACTTCTGGGCTTATAGAGGCCCAGTTGGCGCACAGGCATAGACAATAGGGCTTTACACTCATATACTAATGTGCTGCCAAAATGCAGCACTTTTGATGCTTAAGACTTAGAATTTTATGTGTTCTCAATGTGATGTTAGTGGGTTTTATGTGTTTTTGTGCTTTATTTGTAACATTCCAAGGTTGTCCTTGATTTTGGAAAGAAAATGCAGAAATTGCTATTTTTGGTCATATACGAGACCATTTACGGGTTGTAGTTCATTCTACGTGAAGGAGATTTTGTGGACAATTTCAGTAAGAGGCTAATTTTCTGAAGTTTGTTCTATGAACATACAGATGTTCGTGGATTACTTTACGAGTCGTATATCATATTTCATGCCCTAAGGATTAGAGAAGGAGGACTTTCTGAATATTCATCAAACGAAACCCTCTACGGGTCGTAGAACACTATACGGGTCGTCGAGGGGTTTCATAGATCACAAGTCATGTTTTGTAGCAACAATGTACAAGATTATGTGTCATGGAACACAATACGAACCATAAAGCTATTCGTGCGGCATGCGACCCAGTCATCATATTTTGTTTAGGACTTGTATTTTAAATATTATAAATAGGTTTTTAGGTTATTTTTCATATGGTTTCAGAGAGTTAAACAATTTGAGAGAAAAATACTGAGATTAAGTAGAGAAAACATTGGAGAGTTTTGAGAAACAATTATACTTTGATTTGATTTTATAATCTTGTGATTCTCATAGAAGCTTGGATTTGCTTGTGTTCAATTCAATTGTGTAAGTTCTTTATTATGCTATTCCAATTCATAAGTCTTGTATCTACACAAATCATGAGTATCTAAATCCACAGCTAGGGTTATGGGAACCATGAAGAACTAACAAGGTAAAACTGAATAATTCATAATTTTTGGAAAGTGTCCATGAATGTATTAATTAACTCTCTTCATTTTGTGTGTTTTCTAGTGGTGGCCAACGTTAGAACCTGCCTAGTGTTACGGACTGGATCAAGGTAGTAATGAATAGGAAAAGATATTAATTAATAGGATTTGATTGATGTGTTCTCGTCTAATCAACCAAACTGGGCCAATGGGAGGTTGTACTGGGACTAATAGGTAAGGATTAGTAATGCATACTGTGGGGATCGCCAAGTCACATAGTGAAATTCGCCTCTCACCAAGACCAATGGGTTTGGCGAACTTAACTTATCGTCCTATATGCTACACACTAGAAATGAATTAGGTTATCCGATGATACTAAGTTAGGGAATCATTGGGAACACAATACCCTAGTTCCTCTCCATATTGATTAAACTCTTATGGTAGTAAGGTTTACTTTTCTACTTGTTATTGCAAATGCACCCCCTCCCTTTAGAGAGGTAAGTTGGTTAATCACTCGAATTGTATTAATTGAATTCTCCTAAGTCTATGTATTCCTTGTGGGTTCAACCCTAACCTTGGTTAGGTTCTATTTCTTGACAACGACCGCTTTCTCCTCGACGACCCACACACACATGAATCCTACTAGCACCAAGGAGTAACACAAGGAATAGAACCCTGGACCTATCAAATCGCCGTACTCAAACATCGATCACAACATTGGCCTCACTTAGGGTCAACTAAGTCATAGGATAAACAATAGAAGAGGACCTACTCACAAGCTCCGATAATAGCTCGCTAAATTGAAGAAGCTCCTAATATCCAAGGATGTTAAGGATAAACAATAGAAAAGGACCTACTCACATGCAAAAACAACCATACTTTCATGAACTCAAATCACAATGCCATAAATATCTCAATATACAAACCCGCATGTAAAATCAACTTTAAATCATGCAATTTAAGTAGAAAAGAGGATTGGTCACCATAGGTGAAAGGCCCCAATGGTTAGAACCCACATACCTTGACTTGGGAGAATTTCTTGAAGAGGACTTTAATGGAGACTTGATGCTTGAGTGAAATCCTTAAGATTGGTCTTAAGTTTTAAGACTTGAATTTAGGGTGAAATATGAGTCTAAGTGTTTGAGTGAGTATTGGGAAATGATTTGGGTGATATGAGGGTACAATAAGGCTAACTATAGGTATTCTCAAGTTTGCGAACCCTTAGGCCTAAGACTTAAAAGTCTTGGACTGAATATAGAAAAATCAGGACCGTCTTAATACAGGTGCACGTCGCCCAGGGAATGTGGAAACCATTTTGGAATTTGGATTTATGCACAAATGAGTTCTATGAAAATGGGCATAAATCCTTCATTTGAGCTCGGACTGAGGTGAAGCAAAGTGCATTGGAAAGCTAATTCAAAGAAAATTAAGTTGGTAGGTCGTGGGCCACCAGTTCTATGTGTGCTAAGATATATGCCTCTTTAAAGTTAACCCTCCTAAATCGTATTTTTGTGATTTTTGGATTTTGATACGGTTGCTCTAAAATTTGGGTTAGATACATTTCCCACTCAATTCGACCCCAAAAACATGAATATGAAGTCAAATTTTCAAAACAACAAATGGATTTTTAGATATATGGAAATTACGATTCCGAGCACTTTTGAGGCATATTTTTGAGCACTTTTTGGGGTCGTTTCAATACTGATACCTTCTTAGACCCTTCTGCAGCTAAGATTGAGTTGATTTTACATTTCATTTTTTGATCTGTAGGCTAACCAAGGTGAACAAGCTGTCTATGTTTTAGTTACTATGGCCTCGAAAGCAAAGCGTGACAAAATCAAGGACTTGTAGAGGAGGCTCAGAGATGAGTCCTTAGGGGATGAGAAGATATCTACCCAGAGTGGATCGATAGAGGAGCTTGACATCCAGCCAAAATCGGAGGCTGACAGACCACATATGAGGGGTGCTGCCAGAGCTGGGCAGACTCAGGCTCTTGTCATTCATACTCCCCAGTCTAAGGAGGGAGACCACGACCAGAGAAACTCTATTCAGATGACTCCATCTAGAGAGGAGTCCATCTCAAAGTCAGGCTTTAACAATGGGTGGGAGATAGAGTCTTCCGCCATACCGCAGGCATCACCATCTCCACTAGGCACACTTACTAGTCGGTGGTGTGTCATGGGTATGCAGGACATCTACGTTGAGGACTCATAGACTACAAAGTAGGGCGAGCCAGCCCACTGCATTTATGAAGAGCCCCCAGTTATCCTAGAAAGACTCGACAGTGTCCATGGTCTCTAGGACATGATGATCAAATACAGGCTCTAGTGCTGACCAAATTGCTCAGGAGGTACTCCATGACCATTGTAAAGGAGTTCTATGCATCCTATGCAGCCACAATTCACAATACTCTTCTCAATGGGAAGAAGCCCCTTGCTCAGCCCAAATGGACCGAGACTAGAATGAGGATCGGCAGGTGAACACCTCACAGACCACCATTCATGCGTATTATTTAGGCTAGAGTTCCCTGTCCCCAGATTTATAGCTGAGTTTGACTATAAAGTGCGGCATACAAGGGACTTAACGGTGATGAGAAATCCAGAGGGTAGAGCTTCCTAGATAAGATGGGTGGTCAGTTTGATTGCTAAGCAAGGTCCGAAAACTACATAGGTCACCACTCACTTGGAGCCTATTGTTAAGGCTTCTCTCATTTTCCTCGCCAAATTTCTGTGGGCGATTGTCAGATCATGCATCCGACCAACACTTGCTAATAATACCTTGATGCCAAAGCATGCACTGCTAGTTGCCAGCATCTTGGCTGGCTACGAGACAGATTGGGTCTGCCTCATTGCTAAGCAGATCCACGAGGCTACCCTGAAGAGGTCCACCTCCATCCCTTTCCCATTCTTGATCTATAAACTCAATATTGACTATAGAATAGAGAGTCTACACCAATTAGACTCGTTGTTTGAAGTCCAACGCACTTTAGATGCGAGCCTAATCAAGGTAAGGAGAACCCGGTGGCACTCCGACAAGCACCACACCAGCCTAACCCTATGCCAGAGATATTCACCCCAGTACCACCTCCTGAGGTTCTACACACCACCACCACTGGTGCTGCTACTGAGGATAGGCCACTAAAGCCCGAGGCAAATGAACGGAAGGGGCATATTACGTCTATTCCTTCCTCACAGGCTGCACCCGCAGGCATGGTCTATATGTCTGCAATATCTATATAGGTTGTGGCATAGATATTATCACATGTTAAGTCGCAATTAACTCAGCAAGTTCAGTAGATTATACCTTGGCCCCGACAGGCAATTTCAGATTCAGAGGGCTACGTGCAGGGACCCCAATCAAGCATCTTAACATATCATTATACATCCTTGGTCAGGAAGAAATTAAACAACAATAAAATAATGCAAATAAGGGCAAAGGGACTAAGCGAAATATTGCGTATCATAAAACATCAAAAAGAGTCAGAGAATCAAGCTTATAGCATCATTATATAACTTGTCCAACAACACCTCTGCACATATAATTGATGGGGGTCAAGACAACTTTCTAGGATCACCCTCATAGTCAAAAGCATACAAATAGATAATGAAAGTCTTTACATAACATAAGAACAAGAGATATCGTGCCAAGAGTTGAGAACTCACCAAACTTGCTTCGTGAAGCTAGTACTAGTCACGGGGAGGGATGAAGATGATCGTGAGGAGCTTCAATTTCTACATGGTAATATCATGTAGGCATAGAGTATGTATTAGTACGTTTGAATGTACTAAGTATGTAGGATGCAATGCAATAAGAGATAGGCAACATAGGCAAAGTGAAATATCATAAGTAATGGATAGCATGATAACAATATGACATGTATGCATGATATGTGAAGTAACACATGCTTAGATAGAATATATTATATGTGTAGTAAGAGACCATCATCATAGACCAAACAACTTAGTACTTGGAATCCAAGGCATGCCACCTTCTTGGAAGGTGAATGAGGTATCTACCCCTCATCTATTGTAGTACGGGATTGCCACCACCCAACAAGGTGGATGAGATATATACCCCTTATCTATGGTAGTATAGGTTTGGCAGCACCCGACAAGGTGGATGAGGTATATACCCCTTATCTATGGTAGTGCGATTTTGCCACCACCTGACAAGGAGGATGAGGTATATACCCCTCTATAGTAGTATGGGATTGCCACCACCTGACAAGGTGGATGAGGCATATACCCCTCTATAGTAGTATGAGATTGCCACCACCCGACAAGGTGGATGAGGCATATGCCCCTCATCTATGGTATGGTCACTTGCAACACTATAGCTACTTTCCATGAAATCATCACATTCGTACATTACTTTCATTATCATAAAGTCACTTGTCTCATAGGTCATGCAATAGATCATTAATAACTCAAAAACCCTAATCCGAACATTTTATCAAACACTTGTGGGTATATAATGCTAGTGTAAACTCATGCAATTCAAGAGTGAAATCATACAAAAAAACTTGAAACAAATCAACCCATCAACACTTGGTAATACCCTCATGTAGTATACATTGAAACCCTTCATCAAATCTCAAAATAGATACTAGATTCATAGCTCAAAAACATGCTTAAGCAGTTACACTTTCATAAAATCCCAACATAGAATACAGTCAAATTCATAATAGAAGACCCATAATTAAAATCCACTTAGAAACATGAGATTTATGTAAAAAGGAAGCTTGGGTACCATGGATGAAAGGACCCAATGGATGAAACCCACATGCCTCAACTTTGGAGAATTTCTTGATAAAGATTGTAATGGAGACTTGAAGCTTGAATGAACTTCTTAATATACAGAATGAGTTTTTGCATTTGAATTTCAGGTGAAATATTTGTCTAAGTGTTTAGGAGAGTATTGCGGAATGTCTTGTATGATATGGTATTTAAATATGGCTAAGTATAGGTATTTTTATGCATGGGAGGACTTAGACCCAAGACCAAAAGCCTTGGACCGAGTAACAAAAAGTGGGCAAAAGAAACACATGGACGCGCCCTTATCGCGTCATACTAGGGGCATGAATCCTTATTAGAAATTACATTTTGAAAATTGAAATTGTGATTCAGTCACTCTGAAATCAGGGTTAGACCCATTTCCCACTCAATCTTCCCCCTAATCAAGAATATAAAGTCAGATTTTCGATTTCATGCGTGGATTTTGAGATATATGAAAATTACGATTATGGAAATTTTTGAGGGATATTTTTGAGCACTTTTTAGGGTCATTTTAACCAAAGACCATACTCCTGGTGCTAGTGGTAGATCTATTTGCTCCAAACGAGTAGATCCAGCCTTCCCATAGGAAGAGACACCATATAGATGATGATCAAGATCTCGTTTGCTCAAGTGCGAGGCTAACAGAGGAAGAGGAGCTCGAGCTTGTCTTGACGCAGTCGAGACAGCAACAGGATTAATGATAAGCTTGAGAGGGTGAGGGGTATGTTCCCTTTCGGACAAAGTGCTACTACAGAAGAGGCCACCATATAGGTTGAGGGTGGTCAAACTTAGCCAGACATCGGCGCTTAGGTGCACAGGTATGATTTTTGACCCCTATACTTTATTTTTCTTAGATTGTCTGCATTGGGAAAATGCACCTCTTTTTCAATGGGGTGTGGTTAGTTATGGGATTCAGTGAAGTCTGAGTAGATTGGGTCCATAACTATCCTAATTTTTGATCCTGGGTTTTCTTATCTATGTTCTTTGCTCCTATTGATATTTACTTTCTATTGAACCAGCATGTTTAGGATGATTAGGTAGTTTTTAAATCATATACTAGTAATAGCTATGGCATATAACATGTTTTTGTTTGTTTGTTTTTTTTGTAAAAAATGATACCCACCAAATTTTGATTAGTTATTCTAGAAAGCAACCATACATGTTTAAGTGTGTTGACAATGCTTGTTCGGATAAATGAGGATAAATTGAGCTAAAAAGCATGATCTGAGAGTCTTTTGTTGATAATATAGTAAGTGTTATATGAGTGTGAGCTTAATTTGCTAAATTCATATGTTGTGTGCAAATTCAGAACTTACGTTGTTACTCTAAGATAGACCGTAAATAAATTAGAGTAGGAAAAGATTGTTAGGTCATTGTTCTTAAAAGTCCACTTAGCCTGAATGACAAACCAAATTTGTAGAATATCCCTTGATCCTAATGATTGAGCTTGACATTTACCTATTCTTTGCAAATAACCTAATTAACCTAGCCTTATTAGTTGAAAAATCCTTGAATTGGCTCTAGTCCTTCTTTGAACATTGTGCACCTTGAATGAGGAAAAAAAATGTAAGTTGAGGGTGGCTACCAAAAGTTTCCCTGGTTCTGAAGATGGATAATGTGCACCTCAACTCAGGCCAAAAGCCTAAGTTGAGGTTGGCTGGTGTAAGGGTGAAACACAAAATGAGGGGAAAAGTTAGCGATATAGAGAAAAGGAGAAAAATCATACACTGGGTGCAAGAAAAATAAGTGATGCCTTAGTTGTGAGTTAACAAGAAAAATGAAGTGCAAAAGCAAGGTAAAAAGCTGACAAATGAAAAGAAAGCACCCATAGAAGCTTGAAATAGGAGAAAAGGGAGAATAGAGTGAAAGCAACTGTGTTGGTAGGGAAAAAGTATAGAGAAATGCAGTGTCAAAGAAGGTCTTTAGTCACTATGTTCCCTAAATATCATACCAAAGCCCGCTGAGCCTACCTTATAAGCCTATAAAGTCCTAAAGTGATCCTAGTCCGAGTATTTGAGGGTCATAGACATAAGTACAGGATCAAGCATATGGTATTAGGCATGATGCATGAATATCATTTGAGAGAGTGAGTTATTTTGGATAGTCCTGAGATTATACATGAAAACATCATTGAGAGTAAGATATGAGACTTCTTTCTGTGAGGGAACTTACATTGCATTGTTGACATTAGACTTGTATACTAATTGTGGAATGTTGATGGAACCTCACTTGTCATAGTTGTGTTGTCACATGCATTACTCTTTATTGGTTTGCGAGATGGCTATCTGATTCTATTTTGAAAAGTTGAGTGGCTATCTGTGTTTAAGTGTGATGTAATGTATGTCATTAGGTTGAGGTATGTGTGTTACTATACTGCTTATATAGATTGAGTCTTTCACTTGAGCATAGGCAACAATTTTAAGTTGAGGGTATTGATATGATGTCAAGATACAACACTTTTGATGCTTAAAGCATTGAATTTTGTATGTTCTTAATGCGATGTGAGTGTGTTTTATGTATTTTTGTGTTTTATTTGTAGGATTCCAGGGTTGGCCTTATTTTTGGAAGAAAATGTAGAAGTTGTTATTTTTAGTGATACACGAGACTCTTTATGGGTTGCAGTAAATTCTATGGGCCATGAAGGAGGTTTTGTGGACAATTCCAGTGAGGGGATGATTTTCTAAAGTTTGTTTTATGAACATGCAGATGGGTCATGGATTAATTTACGAGTCATAGATCATGTTTCATTCCATGAGAATTAGAGAAGAAGGACTTTCTGAATATTCATCAGATGAAACCCCTTATAGTCTGTAGAACACTTTACCGGTCATAGAGGGGTATCATAGGTAACAAGTGCAGTTTTGCAGCAATAATATACGAGAACCCGATTATGGACTGTGGAACACAGTACGACCCAAAAGCTATTCGTGAGGCGTGCCGACCCGGATATCCTATTTTGTTTAGGACTTATATTTTAAACATTATAAATAGGTTTTTAGGTTATTTTTCATAAAGTTCCATAGAGTTGAACAGTCTAAGAGAAAAATAGTGAGATTGAGTAGAGAAAGAGTTTTGAGAAATAGTTGTACTTTGATTTGATCTTATAATCTTGTGATTCTCATTGAAGCTTGGATTTGCTTGTATTTAATTCAGTTGTGTAAGTGCTCTATTAAGTTAATCCATTTCATAAGTCTTGCATTTACACAAATCATGAGTAGGAAAATCTACAACTAGGGTTGTGAGAACCATGAAGAACTAATAACGTAAAACCGGATAATTTATAATCTTGCAAAGTATGCATGCATATATTAATTAACTCTCTTCATTTTGCATGTTTTTTAGTGGTGGCCAACATTAGACCCCACCTAGTATTACTGACTGGACCAAGGTAGTAATGACTAGGAAAAGAGATCAATTAATAGGATTCGATTGATGTGTTCTCATCTAGTCAATAAAATTTGGTCAAGCGAGGTTGTACTAGGAGTAATAGGTAAAGGTTAGTAATGCACACTATGGAGATGGGCCAAGTCACATAGTGAAATTCACCTTTCACTTGGACCAAAAGGTTTAATGAATATAACTTACCGTCCTGCATGCTACACAGTAGAAAAGAATTAAGTTATCCAGTGATACTAAGTTAGGGTATCATGTGGAACACAATACCCTAGTTCCTCTCCATATTGATTAAACTCTTGTGTTAGTTAGATTTACTTTTCTACTTGGTATTGCAAACCACCGCCCTCTTTTGGGAGATAAGTTGGTCAATCACTCGAATTACATTAATTGAATTCTCCTAAGTCTATGTATTCCCTGTGGGTTAGACCCTAACCTTGTTCAGGTTCTATTTCTTGATAACAACCGCTTTATCCTCAAAAAAGAGGTGTAACTTTGGCGAAATCACATACAACACTATGCTTCACTTAGGGGTAGTTGTGGTGTAAGGCTACACAGTTTTCATTAGTGGTATCGATGTTCATCACTTGGATTGGTTTAGGTTATCATGGCCGTCATTTGGGTTGGTTCAATTATTATCATTGATCTCCTTGGTTTGCTCAGTGGTGTTTTGAGAGTTTTCAGACATGCCTATGCCTTGATCTGAGTTAGTTTTGCCACACTGTTGCAGTTCTCTTTATATTTGGGCTTTATAAGTTTACTATTTCACCCGATTGTTCGATGAATCCTACTGGGTGCTTTTTTTGGTACTCACCACTATTTCAGCATCTTTTCATGGTGCAGGTCCAGGCACAGACCATGATAGCTGAGTTGAGGAACTTCAGGAATGCTTAGTAGACTTTTGTGAGCACCGACAGATCTAGTTTTTTCATAGTCTCCTTCAACGTTGATGGCCATCTTTTGAATCCAGACATTGGCCTAATACAGTAGTGTTATGTATTTTTAGAGGCACTCTAGTTTTGCATTATATTATGATTATTGATATATGTATATGATATATCCTCGTGTCTATTGTAGCTTGGTATAGTTGATTTCCAAGTTCTGGGTAGGTTTCGGTTATATATATTGTCATATTGATTATGGTTTGTATTAGAAATCTAGGACAGGTATCCTGGGGGTTGGGTAATTGGCTTGCCTGTAGGTGGGATGTAGAAAGCGCCATCATGACCAGGACTGAATCTTGGAAAGTATTTGGTGCGTTTGCGGAGTGTGTTTGCTACCTACTACACTTCCTTTCATTTTCAACTCCTTGCTCCAAATAAGCTTCAACTTTTGTTCTTTCTAGCAGAGCCAAATCTAAACTATATGTACCGGAAACATACAGCATTCGAAATATAATTAGCCTCAAAGTATAAGATTAACAACACAAAATCATAAGAAAAGGTAAGAAGTAAGTGTAAACTATACACTCATCAACACCCCCAACTTAAGACATTTCTTTTCCTCAAGCAAAACAAAACCAAACTCAAGAGGCTAGCAATTTAAGCACACAATCCCAACTAACTTTTAACAACTAAATCATGATCATGAAAATGATTGGTACCAACAATTAGCACAAGTATGTGGTTGCCTATCAAGTAACACCCTCATATTTCAAAAGCATATTTTTCAATCCAAAACTAACTTCTAGGGATGACCAATGATAACACAAATTCTCAAGAAGTGACCCAAACTTCTAGTCAACTAACAAGTTCCACTTGACTCAAACTTAGAAAAGCATCAATACAATCCATGTCAATTTTCATATCCTCACAAAAAGAAAGGAATTCCCCCAAACTACACAAGTATATACAATGAACAAAGGACAAATATTCAAACACTCACACTCAACAAAAGAACATCTTTTGTACACAAATGCCATACAATAGGCATGCCTTTATTTTCAATCAACATTGGCTAAACTTCATTTGGTTGGAAATCTCAAAGGGCTTTTTAGGCTTGTAATGTTGGCTTAGGGTAAGGCAGGATAGAATTTGGACAATCGTGACTAACCCTTCTTAAGCTCCACACACAAAATTCATCTTTTCCCACTTTTTCCACTTTTATTTTCACATTTCACACCAATGCACATTTAATCCTTATTTTTCACTTAAGTGAGTTGCAAATGTTTTCATCATTTTGGAGGATTCTTCTCATTCAATCACTTTTTCTTCATTTTCTTTTCATTTTGAAAGCTCTCCTTTTCTTTTTCTTTTTCTTTTTCTTTTCTTTACTCCATCATCATTCTTTTTCTATTCTTTGTTTTAACAAGCCAAGTGGTAGACACCCTTCTTTTTCTTCCTACATCACCCCAAACTTTGGCTTGAAGCGTCAATTGTCACAAGAATATAAAGCTCGTTCAAAAGAGGGATATCTTTTCAAAAAGGTCCAAGGCTTGTAATTAAAGTTGCCAATAGAAAAGATTCAGCTCAAAAGGGATACAAGGGATAAAATCAATGCATTTGGTCGCTATTCAGGTTAAGTGGACTTAATTCAAACCAAAGAATATCTAAGATCATTTTTCCAAAGAAAGTCTATCGAGACCAATATCTAAATACCAACAAGGCAAGTTCTAGATAACACAAATGCACACAAGGAACATAACAAAAACTTAAAACACAAATAACATGAAAATCGAGTCGTAAAGGGTCAATATCACTCTCAATTCAAGCATAAGGGACTCATTTTTTAAATATGTCCATCTAGAAAGTTAGAGTCCCAAAACGAGTCAAAGTGTTGTCTCAAAATCATCCCAAAACTATTTATCTTTCAAAAAATGGAATGATATGCCTTTTTCACAATCCACAACACTTGACTAAATATACTAGTACCAAACAAGTTACAATCCTAATGCGTAGCTCTAACAAAAGTCAATGACTGCTCAGACTTCACCAAACACTATATTCTACTCATGCACTCATACCCAATCAACAATACAAATGTCGTCACCCAATCTATTATCAGGAACCGTTGATTATACACACCATTAAAAATAAAAATAATAAGCTAATAAATCTACTAATAAAGCTAAACCCAAACACAATATACACAAGCCTAACAAGGCAAACCATACCAAATAGTGAGAGTGTGAATCAATCAGGGTGTACGAGGGGAAAATAAAAGAGTCCAAGATATACAATCAAGCAAAATCAAGGCATAGAAGCACCCCTAACTATAATGGTACTGTGTCCTCACAGTATGACTATAAAGTAAAAAAGAGCACGAGGGACTCCCTAAAATGATTACTCGGCATTCAACCCATATATCTGCATCCGACAACCCACAAGTAGCATTGATAGTGGGCGAGATGAAGTCTACTCTCACTTATTATATCATGGTTGCCATCTCCTATTCAAAGTTAGTAAGGCATTGACATAGAACTCATGTACTATAATGCGATTGGCCTTGATCGTCTCATCAACAAAGCATGGCCAATATGAAGTCTGAAGCCAACAAAAGAATTCTACCCTTTTCTCTTCTACCTTGTTCAAGAAAACTCCTCTCTCTCTTATCATAGTTTGCCCAAGTATTTATGATACTTTCGGGCACATTGGGCTGAGAGGAATCTATTTTGATCACAGTAGGCACCTCCACTCACTTCCGAAATAATCTCATTTTCATAGAGTGGATGTTCACATTATATTTCATCTCCATTAGACCTACAATAAGAGACAACATGACAAAAACACCTTATAGACATTTTAAATCATGTGTTAGAAAACCTTTGGACTAAGGAAGTTAATTAGAAATAGTCTAGCTCAAATAGTAAAGCATTGGTATTTTTGCACAGTGACCAACTGTCTTCTGTGTTTGTAGCCACACAAGCATGATTGTGGAGTTCATGTCCCTCTAGTCCTCTGCATTCGCGGGAGGTTGTCCACGTGGAGAGCAATGAGTTTTAAGAACTTTCACGATCGTGGCATAGTGTCAACGTTCACGGCAGGCAACAGTCATCAGCACAAAAATTCAAAAGGACATTTCGTCAAGCACATGGAGGATGTACATATATATCATGATTTTAGCAAGATAACAACCCCCAGTCTATCCTCATCAACATAAATCCACTACCCGAACATCACTCACCAACCTAGCACCAAGATTCATTCCTATTTTCAACATTTAAGCATAAGAATCAACCTTTAGAAGTTAGACTCCACAGCAACAAAACATACATGCCAAGAAGAAAAAAATGGAGAAAGAGAGCACGACTAAAATAGTGTAATCCATTATAAGAGGAATTAAGTATTCAAGCATTCACCACTTTCAAGCTATTTTCACGGCAGCACATGATTTTCACTGTTGAAGAAGAATGGTGAAAGAGTAGGGTAGACATAGCTTTGAGTGAAGAGCCTGAACGGATGATGAAGGATGAACTTGAGCTTTTCTTGAAGATGCATGCGGGAAAAGTTTTTGAAAAATTATTTACCTCACACCTGATTTTATTCCCTGCCCGTGTTCTTCTTTCTCTGATTGGATTAGACAAAGTCAAAAGTGACTTGTCTTTACATTTAAATGCACCCATCAGTTCTTCACCTTCGCAGGCAATTAGGCGTGATCGCGCCTCTCGCCTTTTATGCACTCCGCTTCACTGAAATAAGACCTTCTTCGCAGAGTTTTGCTAGGTACGAGACCATTTTGGATGATCCAAGGCCCATTTCGATGATCCTCCCTTTGACAATGGGCGATTCCTAGGCCTAGAAACACGATAAAAATGGACCAATTCTATCTTTTTGCAATTTTGGTTTTTGTTTCTACCCAATTCTTCAACTTCAATCATCTTAACACTTCCAAAGCTATGCAATACCACTACCAACTACTTTGAAAATTATGAGAGTTAGCTAAAAATCAAAAATTAGAATTGAGAAGCTACTCTAAAAATTCAGAATGCAAGAATTTATTAAAATATGAACAAAATTTGATTCACCACCCTTTGGTGTTTTCACTTTAAGGCAAATAAATCTCCTCAATTTCAAGATGCTCTTCTATTTGAACTCATGGGGATGATAATGAGAGACCATTAACATTTTCCACTGTTCTCTATACTTTGAGGACTTGAATTGTCTATCCAACTGGACATCACTTTCCTTTTTGACTCTTTGGGGAGTGTCATGAAGCCTTCTTCAAATTGATCTTTACATTTTGTGACTTCAAATTAACCGACACCCTCAACTTCAAATGAACTAAAGTTTTCATCTAAGATTTCCATGGCTTTTTCTTGTGACTTTTGTATCATTTTCTCAATCTTGGCCTCTTGGATGATTATTGGCCTTAATGACATGCATTGGCCCCATATATCTTCCACATTAAGCGCCACTCCTTCCCCTTACGACTCCCATTCATGGTTGAACAACCTTGAGCTGGGAGCCTTACTCTGCTTAATTTCAAATTGACCTCCAAAACATCAACTTCCCATTCCAAACGATGTAACTCATAACCTCTAACAACAAGCAAGCATTTGAGTTCATCCCTCATGTTGATAAATCGGTGTCCTTAAGCCACTTCTTCGGCAAGACTAGACTTAAGTCTATAAGCCAGTCTTGACTCACAACACTTTTGTCCCTTTTCATGTCCTCAACACCACTTTGCTCACCATGAAGTGCAATACTCATAAGGAGATAGACAAAAGAGTTTACACTCATCAAGAAAGTTTTCATCACAATTAGCCAGACAACAAAAGATAACACAAAGAAAACAAAAATAAGTACTCACTAATCAGATCAAAAAGAGTAAACTGCAAGTCCTATATCAACTCAATATGGCTATTATTCCCCAGAAATGGTGTCTTGGATGACTTTAAACCTACATAACCAATTGACATAGGGACAATCATCATCAACATAATAACTTAACTTTAGAGGTCAAGGTCAAATCCTACAAGGAACAATGTGTTAGCAGTTGAATCAGATAAGGACTCTGAGCTACTAGTTTCTATTGGACAAGCGAGAACCAAGAAATTTCAAACTAAATGGGGGGAGACTAAACTAATAACTACTACTAATAAGAAAAGGGAAATGGATCAAGGATTAATCAAGCAAGGGAGCAAGGACAAGGATACGGGAATCAATCAAAGCTCAATCGATCCATCACACATAACATCAAATTAACTCTATAGGTAGGCTAGGATGCTTGTAACCACAAATCAATTACAATAATGTGGTGTTTCTCAAGAGCCTATTATGGCCTCTCACATAAGCCACTCAAAGGTACACTTGGCTTGAGCACCTTGAAGAAAAACTCCTAAGACCTTAGTCGTTGAGTCCTACTTGAGGAGCTCAACAGATAAACCCATCACCATCATGTGAATCCTCCACTTTAACTACTCTAATCAAACTAATAATTGAATATCTACACTAGATTTAAATTCGCAACCTCAAATCATAAGTTAAACATGAAGGTAGGCATGAACCCATAAATTAATTTAATCAAATCAAAGTAATTTGGGAGGAACGTACTTGATTTTGTCATTAAATCATCAACTAAGCATGAAAGAAAGAGAAACAATCAAGACCCATAAACAAATTAACATCCAAGCTCAATTAAATCAACAAATTATGCATTCAAGAATAAGGAAAGAAAGAGTAAGTGAAAGATAAATACAAGTAAAGCTCACACTCTTCAATCCACTCAAGAAGTTGTAGAAAACTTGCTCTAACTCCTCACCCTAAGCGAAAATCTATAAGGTGTGTTTTCTCTCTTCAAAATTGTATGAAGGAGAGTTTTATCTCTCTTGTTTTCTTCCATAATTCAAAGTATTGAGAAGTATATTAACAAGGGCAGGGGGTGCGTGTAGATGTGATTTGGGACTGAAATGATTATATTCCTGAATTGTCCTGATGCTGATCACCGAAGCACTTCGTGTTCACGCAGCTTTGACCATATTTGTGAAGATCAACTAAAGTTCATACCTCCTCGGTCGCGCCTAAGCATGCTATGATCGCGGAACTTTGTCTCTTACTGCTCCACCTACGTGCCAATGATGGGCACATTTGTCCTCTTCCCATAGTACTATTCTGTGTTTGTGTGTCTAAATGCCATATTAGCAGAGTGTGTTTACTACTAGGTACACTCCCTTGCATTTCCAGTTCCTTTGTGCTCCAGTCCAGCTTTAACTTCAATTCTTTCCAATAGAGCCAAATCTAAATGATATGTACTGGAAACATACACCTTCCCAAATATAATTTTCCTCAAAGTATAAGATTAACAAAATAAAATCATTATAAAAGAGTAAGAAATGAATGTACATTACACACTCATCTAAGTAGTTATAGGTACATTGTCCATCTTTTCACATAACATATATGTATTAGTTAACCTTATTGCCACACTATCGTATATCACTCAATTACTTGCAAGGAAGCTTAAAAGAACACCTAAATTATTTACCAAACCATTTGAAGTGTTTACACCAATCGATGAGTTTAGTATAGCTAAAAGGGTCTATAATAATTGCATGCTAACTGTCTATGGTTGTGATACATTGGTGACCTTATTGAGCTAGAATGGTGGAATTTGATGCTATAATGGGTATGTTTTCGTTATTCTCTTGCTATGCCATATTGGATTGCCGAACTAAGATAGTCCACTTCCACTTCCCAAATAAAGCAGCCCTTGAATGGGAAGGCA
The DNA here is from genome assembly GCA_025774065.1 of Solanum ossicruentum. Classification (NCBI taxonomy): domain Eukaryota; kingdom Viridiplantae; phylum Streptophyta; class Magnoliopsida; order Solanales; family Solanaceae; genus Solanum; species Solanum ossicruentum. The sequence continues at coordinate 80,703 of JAOTQR010078126.1, forward strand.
ATGTTGAGGCACCAAGAGGTAAGTTTATTTCTTATTTTAAGCAAGAAAGATGGTGTCAAAAGGATATATGTCATCTAGAAGGAGCGAGTGATATAGAGACAGAATCACCAATCCTTCAATTTGTCCTAATAGTGCACAAATTTGTTGATGTTTGTCATGACTCAAGCCTAGGTCCTATGAGGGACATGGTGAATGCGAACCCAAAAGTCCCCAAACAAGCTTCATAGTATCCACTTACACATCATCGATTCGGAAGAACAATTCAAAAATTATAAAGAGATACTAAGGGTGAGGGGATTTGGACTCGATCTATGGATAAGATGGTATGTGACTCATTGTCACACGATTCAACAAGTAAATCTAATGGACGAGAAGTTGGGATCAAGCTATGGGAATAGGGAACATGGGACTTGCCATCAAAGAATCATCACTAGATTTTCTAAGGGACGGGGTTCACATGACTCAATCTATGGGAACAAGGACTTAGGATTCATTATCTAATTATCACATCATTACATCATTAGGATAAGATAACATATAAGCACATCCTTCACAAGCATCAAACATAACTAACATGTACCTAGAGTTACATGATGTCCAACAATGCATATAAGTCATAGATTTGACGGGGGACAAGACATGTTCCAGACTCACCTTCAAAGTAAAGAGATAAGATAGTTATAACATAAAGTAGGGATATAGAAGGTAGGTCTTGTGGGCTCACCATAAACAAATTTCCACAAATTGAATCTAGCCGTGAATAGATGGATGAGGAAAGTCTCCTGTCCCTACATGGTTAGATTATGTTAGAAAAAATATGTATTAATGCATTTTCATATACTAAGTATGAAGGTATGAATGCTTATAAAAATGATGACCTACAATTCAATGTTAGATGACAAGGGTACAATATACATAGAAGGAAGCATATAGAAAAGAAAGTCATAACAATATGCCTTAAATCCATGATGCATAAATATCATAGTAATTTTAATCATAGCGGGGACGGGACTTAACCAATATATAAGAGCATACGAGCTATTATATAGAATCCCCATCTTGCCTCTACACTAGAGAAAGAGTAGACTACTTGCTAAAGGTAGCGTGTACCCACACCTTATGGTCAGCCTTTTATGTGGTAGTACACACATCATCCTCATCCCTTAAAGTGGCATAAAAATGAACCTACAATGGCATATAGTATTGAGAAAGTAGGATTTATAAAAGGACTCTTGGGGATAGTCCCCCAGCTCCAATCTCGTTCGGTGATAAGTCATCATCCCATGGAAATACATATACATATACCTGATTGACATAGGAACATAAGACTTTCCAAAGCATAGTCATGCATACTTGGGCTTAAGAGCCAAAACATATTTCATAAACATGCATACTTGGGTTCAAAAGTCAAATCACATCATAATCATACATACTTGGGCTCAAAGGCCAAATCATACTTCATTTAATACTTTCATGTATAGGAATAACTCATTCATACTTGTATATAGTTGTGTAAGTACACTCATGGGGCTCTTGAGCCATATCATAGATATCATGTGATAACATTTCATGTCATAATCATAATTGCCTTGAAATCATAGTCATTATCATAATTGGCTAATAACCCCATCATAAATCTCACGAAAATCCTTGTTCATGCATGTCTATGGTATGAGGAATAAGAGAATAGCATGGGTACTTGAAATTCATACTTAAAATATTATAATTAGATGAAATCAAACTTAATCCATAAATAAATCAACAGTTGAAAAATACTTAAAATTACCCACGCAAAAGTTCATAAATTAAAGGGATATCTACTATTCAATGCCATGTAAATCATCATAATAAAACTTAATTCATATGAAAATCAGTACTAATAAAGATCCATAACATAATTTCATCAAATTGAAGCTAGATTAAAATACCCATTTGTAAATCATACTTGAAAATCATGAATTTCATGAAATAGATTTTGGGGCTTCATGATTGGAAGGAAATCGTGAATGAAGCCACACATACATTGAATAAATTAGGATAAATAAGATGAATTAGACATGAAATTGAAGAACTCTTGAATCCCATTACTTGAATTTTCAGAGCTTAGCTTGAATGGAGTTTTAGGAATTTGAATTTCTATAGTTTAAGCGTTAGAATGAGGGTGAAGTGAAGAAATTGACTAACTCATGACTTAAGTGTCTTAGAATAGGCTTAAAAGTCCCAAAAGACTAAGAGTTTAAGTAAAGTACCCAAAATACCCTTAACAATATAGGGTCAAAAATTAACGAGAGACCTTGCACAGCTCCTTACACGGACTGTGGTATGAACCATACTTCATATAGGGCTCTGTAGTGGTGCCCTTGGAGACAACAATGGAAGGCCATGAGGAGGTCCCTTCACGGGACCACTACAGGAAACCCTCTTCAGGCCGTGGTGAGCACCACGGGCTGTGAAGGTGTCCATGGTAAGTACCCTTGTGGAAAACATGAAAGACAAGTGGAGGGTACCCTCTACGAGATGTGGTGGGTACCATAAGCCATGGAGGGTTCCTTGGTGGAACCTTTCACTTGAAAACCTTAAGGCAGCCTCACACAAGACCAAGGCCATCTCCAAGGCAACCTAGATGGTTTGTAGGGTGCACCATGAGCCGTGAAGGGTTCCTTAAAGGGTGACCCTTCGATAAATACCTCTGAAATTTAATTTTTAAGCAATGTTGAGGTCCTCAAGGTCTGGTTCATTATGTCATCTTCCCTTTAGGAACATTCGTCCTTGAATGAGCTAGAGTACAACATGAAAAGCTTGACTAAGACATGAAACATATCAACATGGAAGTACAAATGCATAATCCAATATTTAAAACCATCAAAACGAATGTTAAAACATCATTTAAATCATTTTCGTGCACATATATATATGTCATGACATGACAGCATTGAAAGAATTAGAACCATTTGAAATAGAAGAACCTAGTGCCTTAGGATTGAGTAGATATGAATACATAGGGATATAGCTTCATCATGTCCGATTTCGTCTCCTTTGTAGCACCCCACATGTTGATTTCTCCAAAGTATCTTAACCGAAGTAGCATCCTTGATATGAAGCCTCTTCACTTGCTTATCTAAGATATCCACTGAAAATTCTTCATATGAGAAGTTCTCATCAATGTCAACACCTTCCAATGGCATAACTTCCTCAACATCGGTACATGGAAATTTGGGGTAGAAGAACTCATTTTAAAAAAGAAAATTCAATCAATAAGCCACGCTGCTAATCCACTGAACAATTTTATAAGGGCCTATATATCGGGGACTTAACTTTCCCTTTTAGCCAAAACGCATTATACCTTTCATAGTTAAAACCTTCACATACACCCAATCACCTGTAAGGAACTCAAGATCCCTTTTCCTAACATCAAAATAGGACTTTGGCAACTTTTGGCCATTTTCAACCTTTTCCCAAATAAAAATCACATTCTCCATAGCCTCCAAAACCAATTCTGGGCCAATCAATGCCATTACTCTTATCTCAAACCATCCCATAGGGAATCTACATCTTCTCCCATACAAAGCTTAGAAGACACCATTCGAATGCTAGCATGACAACTATTGTTGTAGGTGAACTTAATGAGTGATACATGATCATCCCAACTTCCTTTGAATTCCAACACCCAAGCCCTCAACATATCTTTCAAAGATTGAATTGTCCCAATCATCTCAAAGTTTGATTCTAAGTTACATTTTAAAGATTTTTGTGGGATGACTTAGCACCGCGTGGACTTGAGATTGGATTCATTCCATTAGTTGAGGCATGATCCATTACAAATAAATCTCAAAGTCCCTAATTATGTGCCACCATAGGAACCCTTGTGGACTAGTCTAGTGGATCCACATAGGCCATTTATGTTATTAAGATGCATACAAAGTTGATGGAGTTCCACCCGAAAAGTGGTCTACCCGTGCCAATGTAGAGGGTTATGTTAGATTCAATGTAGTAGCTAAGTGTGAATGTGTTCCTTTATGGCTTTCGATTCAGTGAGGAGTACAACTTGGGTTGAAGGACACGATAAGTGTCATGACCCAGACCTAGGGCCTAGGGGGGACATTGTAAATAGGAACTCGAGAGTCCCCAAACAAGCTCATAGTTTCCAAATTCACGTCATCATTTAGGAATTGTATTCAAATAACACACATAGTTCTACAGGATAGGAGAATAAGACTCACGGTATGGGGTATCATAGGGAAAGGGGTTGACATAGATTCACATAACATGTAGCATATAAATACTAAGGGAGGGGTAAGTAGGACTCAGAGTATGGGAGCAATTCGAGGCTTAGTATCTTTCACCACATCACATAGAATCATCTCATAGTAATCATAACCAATCCTCACAACAATAACTTGTAGGTAGACATAAGCAAGGTTCCAAGTACAGTACATAGCATGAAATCGTAAAAGAGTGTACAAGATGTCCAACAATGTCTCAAGTCATAAGATAAGTCGGGGGCCAAGACATACCCCGGGCTCACCCTCAAGTAAATAATAAAAATAAACACTTGGTATTTGGAAGATAGGACTCACTACAACAAGCAAATCACAAGGATCTGAGCTAGACGTCGTATGGTGGATGAATGTACTCCTAGGTCCCTACATGGTAAGATTACGTAGGCAAAAGTATGTGTTAGTACCTTTGAATACACTAAGTATGTGGGATGCTATGCATGTGACTTATCAAACTTTCAATTTAATATTAGATAATAAAGGCACATAATATAGAAAGGATTTATAGCAATGAATATAATATAACAAGATGCTATGAAATTCATGATGCATGAAATGCATTAGTGCTGTATTTCAAACCCATGCGAGCTATTACATAAATTTTCCCAATGTTGACCTCTCATCAGTTAGAGAAGACTACTTGCCAAAGGTAATTTACACCACACCTTATGATCCGGTCATTTGGTATGTGGTGGCCACCTTCCTTACCACCCCGTCATTTCAAAAGGATTTTCTTATCATATCATATCATAAATGGATAGACATCCCTTAAGACCTAGTCATTTTGGTGATGACTACCATTCCTATGATGGTACATAGTTCAAAGAAAGGGAAAGGACCCTTGGGGATTGCCCTGACGCCCCCAATCCATCGGTGCTAAGTCAAACGTCCTATGAGAATAATTTTATATATAGATATATATGTATGTATATATACATGATCTCAAAGAGGCATGTCATTTCAATCCATTTCAATGCACATTTAGGCTTAAATGCCAAACCTTAATTCATAATCATGATACTTGTCATGACCCAGACCTAAGGCCTAGATGTGACATGGCGAATGTGGAACCCGAAGGGACCCTAAACAAGCCTCTCAGCTAACCATTACACATCCTTGGTCGCGAAAGCAATTAAACAACAACAAGAGAACATAAAATAACGATAAAGGGACTAAGGGAGTCTTTCATGACTTAAAAACATACAAGAGTCAAGAGAGTCAAAGCTCAAAGCATCATTACATAACTTGTCCATCAACATCTCTAAACTTAGAATTGAGCGGTGACCAAGACAACTATTCGGGCTCACCATCATAGTAAAAGCATACGATAAAAGAAGGAGAGTCTTTGCATAACATAAGATCAAAAGATATCTTCCTCAGAGTTGAAGACTCACCAAACTTGCTTCAAAGGTAGTACTAGTCACGTGGAGGAGGAAGATGATCAAGTGGAGCCTTACAAGCCCCTTAGTTTCTATTTATTATGTGTCATGTGAATTCAATGTTAATCCCTATCCATATGAAATCCCTACAATGTGAATCCTATTTTCTCGTCTATTAGAACAATGTGTTTATTACTTTATTATGTGCTTCAGAGCCGATGATGTGAATTTAGATACTTTGAAGCTTGTTTGGAGACTCTTGGGTTCCCATTCACCAAATCACTCCTGGACCCTAGGTTTGGATCGTGACATTTCATGGATAACTCTAGCAGTTTTTAACAAAGGGTATTTTTGACACTTTCAATCTATCTAAGTCCTAAACTATGTCATTTTGGCTACCCTAACTACCCTAACCGACCAAACCTCTATAAATTCCTATTCCTAATTCATTCAAAGCCTTTTTTTTCAGTTCTCAACTTTTCTCAAGGGTTCTCAATAATTCTCTGTCTAAGTCAAGGATTCCATTGAAGCTAAAGCTTCAAGATTGACCAAAGGTTTTCCAAACCGAGCCCTAGTCTCCTATGATAAAGCTATGAATTTGTATTATTATGATCTTAAGTCAGAAAAATGTGTTTTAAATAATGACGATGATGATATTATGAAAAAGATGATGTTATGAAAGCTACGATGATATTACGATCAAGACGGTGATGAAGACCCAAATGTTATGACAAGATGTTAAGGTGGGAATGTCTTCCCATATTATGATGAAAGCAAAGTAGATAGACTATTATTATGAATTGATATTTCATGAAAGACTAATGATCATTTTGAAAAGTTATGAGAGCATGATTTTAATGAAGTATGAACTATATATGCGTGATTTATGTATTCTATGGGATATGACTTAGCACCGAATGAGATTGGAGTGGGGACTCGAGCTAAGGGGTCCTTAATGTAAAGTCAACCTCTCTCCTAACTACTTGCCATTGTATGGGTGATGATTATATGCCTATATGTTATTATGTTAGTGGATCCACAATAAGTAAAGCATATGCAGAAATGAGAAGGTTCCTGTAAGGTTTCATGTTAAAGTACTTGCCAAAATGGGAAGGATCTCGTATGGTAAGGTATAGTCTATCCAGGAAAAGTGGACTACTCTTTATCTCGGCGTAGAGGCAACATTGAGATTCGACGTAATAGTCTGCATGTTCTTATATGTCGATTATGATCTAATTCCCACATATGTATGTTAAAGATAAGAATGATTTATGATGCTTCCTCTTATGATTTTAAATTGCAGGGTCAAACATGTTATGTCTTTATCCTATTGATTATGATTATACATATTAATAGTATTGTGATGTACTTTGATTCATAGTATACCTACATACTTAATTCATTCTATGTGCTAAGACATACTTTTTTGTCGACATGATCTAATAATGTGGAAATAGATGACGAGGATACTCTTCTATAGTGAGACTAGCATTTGGATTCCAAATTTGAAGACTAGATTGGTCAGTTCCCATGCATCGGGAACAAGCCTTTATGATGCTTTTCTTTTATGTTAAAGACTTTAGTTTTTTTTTTCTTATGATGTATGTCTTAAGGGTGAGCTAGTAAGTTATGCTAGTCCCCGCCAAGATGTATGGAGTAGAGACATGAATTGGACCTTAATGGATTTGATGTATTTTCATTATGGAACTATGGTACTTTGGCTTATATAAACATTTTCGCTTGCTTATTCCCTTGTCCATGCTTATTTTACTTCATGAATACTTATGATATGAATACGAGGCTTGGATGGGACATTAGGTGTCACATTCATCGTGTCACAGCTAGGCCCTAGGTCCGGGTCATGACAAAGTAGGGGTGGCACATAACTAATGCGACAAGAGGTTGCTTCTAAGGATCCCTTATCAAACACTACCTCAATGCCTCATTCAGTGCTAAGTCATTCCAAGAAATACTTTAAAATATTTAGCATAGTCATGCAATCATAAATTAGAATCATAAGTAGCATCATATAGAAATAGCTCATTAACTTAGAAGCCACTTAAGTTAGGATTGTTCTTTCACATTGAGTATCCATCTTAAACATCATTAAGGGATTTGCAACATGCTTACCTTTTTTACAACGTTCATAACTTCCAAAACTTACTTTTGGACTCGTATCATCAGCATCATGTTATAATCTTCTTAAACCTAGTGGGCTTAGGGAATGACTTCAAAATCACATCAAGAAAATAATACAAAGTCATGATAAAGTTCATCAAGTTAACACCATGTTTAAACATCTCACATCATTAATGAAAACACTAGATAATGAAATCGTAGTATTCCACTTGATAACCATAAGAACTCATAGTATATCATCATACTACATTATTAGAGCCAAAATACATGAAAATATATCATTAGAACAATATTCAAATCATGCTCATGAAACTCATAATTTTCAAAAACTCAAAGAAAAGGTAAAAGGAATCATGATTGATCTTTGTGGATGAAAGAAACCCACAAATCAAACTCACATACCTGATGAAGACCTTAAGGATAACCCTTGCCTTGAGTGTTTTGCATTAGAAACTTTGGGAGAATCTTGAATTGAGAGAATGAGAGTGAATAAAGGTTTAGGGTCTGATATAGGAGAGAAAAGAATCCCAAAATGGCATAGTTTCAAGCTTAAGGTATGGGGAAAGGACAAAATTATCCTTTATTTAAACTATTAGATTCCAGTCCATGACCCCAATTACGGATCATAGAATGTTTGCGGGTTGTAGTATGGGTTTTAGTCCTGTTCATTTTTTATTCTTCTAAAACTTAGTCTGTGAAGCTCAATCTACTTTTTACTGTTGTCATAGACACCATCATTTGAATACCCCGAAACATAAGAAGTTTTCCAAACTCGAGACCTCATCTACAAGACCAAACTAGGGGCCATAAAAGTATTTAAAACTCATCCAGTTCTTTATGGTTCCAACTTTAGAAGTCCAATTCTCCATAGCCTCAATCCACAAACACATATTACGGTTCGTAGTTCCTTTTACAGACCATAAAGACCTCTCGAACATTCTTTCCACACTTGTTCAAATTTTAACATAAGTTGACCCCCATCCACGAGCCTTATTTACCACCCATGGTTTGAAACACAAACCGTAAATGAGACTTGTACTTTGGTCTACAAAATTCCAGTTCCACTTCTTTTGTGATTCCTGACTTCTTAACTTATAGGACCATACATAATGGGTCAGCTTGGCCTAGTCCATCAAATTCTAAAGAATAAATGGGTTAGCTCGAATGGGGTGGACCAACTCGTATTGACAGCTTTACTATGATTATTTACTATATAAATAGGTTTAAAATGAACAAATGAACAAGAAAAAAAATATAGCTATATGAGACATCAAAAGAAAATAAATTAGAAATTTTCAACTTTACAAAATAAAGAATAAACTAAGCATATATCTTATATAGGGGTCTACAGGGGTTAGTTCGTATTTTTTAAATATCAAACCAAATCATTTATGTCAGATTTTTTAATATATAAACCAAACCAATAAATTCAGATTTTTCAACCTCGGATTATTTCGAGTTGGTGCGGATTGGTGCGGTTTGCAGATTTTTCTGGTTTTTTTTAATAGTTTGGTAACCAACCTTTTCTTACAAAATTATGTGTAAAAAAATAATTCTCCTTTCCTAACCATAGAAAAAGTTGCTTAATATGAATAATGAAATTGCTTTTACATGCTAACTTACTTTTTAATTTCTTAGAAACTACTAATTAGTAAAAATAGTATTCCAAAAAAGTACTAAACTACTAATTATCCAGTATATACAGCCCCAAAATAAATAGCAAAACTAGAAGTTGGGATACCAAAAAGATCAAACTCTTCAATGATATCAATTTGAACAAGTTGACTAATCGATCTTCAAAGGTAAATCTGTATATTCTGGAAAAAAAAAAACAAATTGAGTACTAAATAAAATTAAAAAAATAAAATCATACTTAATCAAAAATTGAATTTATAAAATTACCTTTTTCAATTTGCTCAATTTTCCCGACTTCCTCCAACATGTCTTCAAATTTGCATTCTTTCATGGTTGATCGAATCCATTGTTGAGTGCAAATAAGAGCTTCTACCATTTTTGGAGACAGAGAAGTTCGATAAGTATCAAGAACTCGACCACCTGTACTAAAAGCCAATTCAGATGCAACAGTAGAAATAGAAATAGAAGGAATATCCCTTGCAATTCTCGACATAATCAGATATCTACTCAACGAAACTTTCCACTAACTCAAGATATTGAAATCATTGATCTTTACCACATCATCTGTCAAGTAGGACTCAAGTTCAGAATTTTTTTTTACAATTTTCATCATGTTCCATATATCTCTCCCATTGAGCTTGCAACAAATCACTAGATCACCCATAATGCAATTGTCATCTTTAATATTATCATTAGAATATTCAGAGAAAGACCTGTTGTAGTGATTATACAAGAGATTCAAAGTAGCATACACATCTTGAGATTTAAGTTTTTCCCAACAACAAACCATACGCAATAGAAAGAGTATAGTTCACATACTTCATTTTGTATCTAGGATCCAATATAACAGCAACAAATAGTAACATATTCATACTCTCAAATTTCCCCCAATATTTATCCAGCTTGGATTT
>JAOTQR010078127.1:0-43870 GCA_025774065.1 Solanum ossicruentum
ACTTAAAGATGTATTGCAGGCTCTTATGATCAGTATATATGTCAACGTGAACCCCATACAAATAGTGGTGCCATATTTTTAGAGAAAATACAACCGCTACTAGCTCAAGATCATGAGTTGAGTAGTTTTTCTCATGTGGTCATAGTTGTCTAGATATATAAACAATAGCCCTACCATGCTGTGTTAGTACATTCCCTATGCCAACTCCTGAAGCATTGCAGTACACTGCATACCCCTCGGTGCCTTCTGGAAGTACTAGCACAAGTACAGAAGTTAGCTTGTTTTTCAGCTCCTGGAAGCTCCTTTCACATGCATCATTCCATTGAAACTTGGTTTCCTTATGTGTCAACTTTGTTCGAGGTGCAGAAATAGAAGAAAAACCTTCAACAAACCTTCTGTAATAACCTGCCAACCCTAGAAAGCTCTGAACATCAGTGGGTGTCGTTGGCCTTGGCCAATCTTTCATAGGCTTTATCTTTTGTGAATCAACCCTTATTCCCTCATTGGATACAATATAACCCAAGAATGACACTGATTTTAGCCAAAATTCACATTTAGAAAATTTGGCATATAACTGTCGATCACGAAGAACTTGTAACACTTTTCATAAGTGATTTGCGCGGTCCTCTTCTGATTTTGAATATACCAAAATGTCATCTATAAATACTATCGCGAACATATCCAAGAGTGGATTGAATACCCTATTAATTAGATCCATAAAAACAAGTGGTGCATTCCTTAGCCCAAATGACATTACAAGAAATTCAAAGTGACCATAGCGTATTCTGAAAGCAGTCTTAAGTATATCTTTCTCCTTCACCCTCACTTGGTGATACCCTGATCTCAAATCAATTTTTAAAAAGCATTTGGTACCCTGTAACTGATCAAATAAATCATCAATCCTGGGGGGGGGTATTTATTCTTAATTGTCACCCTATTCAATTGTCGATAGTCGATACACATTCTCAAGGTACCATCCTTTTTGCATATAAATAATACTGGTGCACCCCATGGGGACACACTAGGTCTTATAAAACCCTTCTCTAATAAGTCTTTTAATCCTCTTTTAATTCATGCAATTCTGCCGAGGCAATTCTATATGGAGGTATGGAAATAGGTTGAGTGCTTAGAAATAAGTCAATACCAAAATTTACTTCTCGTTCTGGAGGTAAGCCTGAAAGTTCTTCAGGGAACACATCAACAAATTCATTCACTACTGGAAATGATTGAAGAGTTGGTGATTTTGCCTCCATATCCCTTACTCTAGCTAAATGACATATATACCCCTTAGATATCATCTTTCTTGCCTTAAAATAAGAGATAAACTTACCTTTTGACGCCCCAATATTACCTTCTAGTTCATGAACTGCCTCATTTGGAAAATCGAAGTACACTCTCTTAGTTCACCAATCCACAGTGGCATAGAAAGAAGCTAACCAACGCATAACCATTATAACATCAAATTCCACCATTTCTAGCTCAATAAAGTCAACCATAATGTCACAGTCACAAACAGTTACTGCACAATCATAATAAACCTTTGTAGTCATAATAGATTCGCCGGTTGGTATAGGCACTTCATATGGTTTGTTCAATAATTTGGATGTTCGCTTAACCTTCCCAACAACTAGTGGGGTAATGTATGATAGTGTAGAACCAGGGTCAATTAATGCATAATACATTATGTAAAAAGATGGACAATGTACCTGTGACCACATCGGGTGAAGCTTCCAAATTTTGCCGACTCCCAGAGCATAAGTGTGATTCTGGAATCCACTATAGCTAGCTTCCCCACTTACACCTCTGCCACGATTTGTAGGTGCTTGTTGACCCCTACCTAATGGAGGAACTGATGATGATGATGCAACAACTGACCTAGTAGACTGTTTTATGTCACCCATATGTCTCCTCGGGCAATATTTCATTATGTGCCCTGTCACACCACTCCAATAACAAGCATCTGTCCCAGCATGACATGTACCTAAATGACCTCTCCCACACTATTTACAAGGTTGCTTAGGAGTCATTTGCTGACCTACTGAATATCCTGTTGTCCGTGCACCTTGTCCCTCACTTCGTTGACCACACAGATTACTTCTAGACCCCTGAAGTTGTGGTGGAGCACTGGCTGCAGAGTAAGAGGATGATGGCCTAGGTAGTCTATTATAAAACCGAGGCCTAAGCTCACCTTAAGACGGTGTGAACTGCCTCATAAATCTGGCCCTCTTGGATTGCTCCCTTTCTAATTCTTATGCTCTTCCCCTTTGCCTTTAATCCTCCAGTTTCTGTGGAAAAGCTTGCATCCTTGCTATATCCATGTCTTTGTTGAAGGAAGCAATAGTATAGTCTCTGACCAGATACGTATCCAATCTATCCACATATCGATGAACTCTATCTGCCATAGTACCAACTATATTGGGAGCATACCTGGCAAGGGAATTAAATTGAAGGCTATACTCCCTTATGCTCATATTCCCTTGGTGGAGATTCAAAAACTAATCTGCACAGTCCTCTTGAATCTTTTAATGGCAAGTAATGGTCAAGAAATGCCTCCTTAAACTCTTTCTAAGTAGTTGGGGGAGCATCTATATCTTTGGATTGCTTCCACGCTTCATACAACAATATAGCCACACCCTTCAATTTGTATATTGCTAGCTCAACAACTTCTGTATCACTTATATGCATAACATCTAATGTGTGTTGAATCTAATCAATAAAGTCTTATGGATCTTCATTAGGATCTGACCCAGTGAAGGATGGAGGCTCCAAATTAAGGAAGTCAAGTATCCTCGTGCTAGATGCTCTATTCGCACCACTTGCACCAGTAATTGGGCCTTCCAGTCTTTGACCTTGGCCAGCAACTATACGAGTCAATAGTTGTACTCCATTTTTCAAATCCTGCACGGTAGCATCGATAGGTGGTTTTGGGAGAATTTCACTACTTCCTGGCATCAGGAGCTGGTGGAGTTGGAGATGTCAGTGACAGAGACTCATTTTGAGCCTCATTTCATTGTCTCACCTGACTGAGTATACCAACTACAACTTCTACTTCCTTGCCTTTACCTTTATTTTTCTTGGTTTCTGACATACTTGTTGTACAAAATAATTTAGAGGTCAGACACAATCTACCTATTATACTTGGCTCTATGGCACGATCTAAGGAATGAAAAGAAAGTGACAACTCCTAAATGCCAAATAGCCTCCTGCTTATAATATGGTGCATAACACATCGATAAACAAGACTTTACTTAAACACGGCTTTGTAGACTCCCTAGGATGACCCGCTCTGATACCACTTTTGTCATGCCCAAAGTCCCTTTACAGCGGACCAACACCCATTTCCGATAAGGCTCAGGAGAACCAACCTATATACATGCACTTTCTATACATATTATAAGGGATCTCTACATTTAACATGCCTTTAAGAAAGTAAACAGTAATAACAAGCCAAAAGGAAATGCATATGGCTAGGTCATTGGTGCCACGTTGTCTAAAGTATGAGACATGACCACACTTTAATTCACATAGTCTATAAAGCCTCTACATAAGAAAAGTATCTGATAAGGGTTGGGGAAGGCCCCACCTTGACTAACTATACAATATAAAAATATAAGCTCTAGACACACAAAGCTTTGAAGAAATTCGGAGCTTAGTAACAACAACTCGATATCCTGCACTCCTACTGGGGAGATCTACTAGCACCTGTACCTGCAGCATGAAGTGCAGGTCCCTCGTAAGGGACGTTAGTACGAGATAATGTACTAAATATGTAAGGTAGGAAATACTATTTATGATAACAACTCAAATAAAACTATGCATTGGTGTAGGATAAGAGACCAACTTCAGTTGTACTGTGGGATCATGTACTTTATGTTCTTTTTTATTACTTTACCTTTACTGTATAATCTGTGCACAACATATAATACAAATAACCAACTGATCAGTGGTAAACCTATGTCGGGATCAGCACTGGCTAGGCTTTTCCTTTCACCTCTTGGGCTACCCCCCGTGATAGGATCGACCCTGGCTAGGGGATTCTTCCATCCATCGGGTTATCACCCATCAATAAGCAATATACTTTACCTTTCAATTATCTTTGAGATGATTCTTTTGGTGGTCATAATATTGGAGCTGTAGGACTGTAGATATAGCATGTGACATGGAAATAATCATATAAAAAAATATGACAATGAAAGAAGTACGTTACACAAATAATGAAATGCGTATGAGATGAAGTAACTCGTGAACTTTGTTAGCAACAAGAACCTATGTAACTTGGTATCCACATATGTATGCATATTTGAAGGTGATTATGTATGGGAGCATATGAACATGTGAAAGAGTGGAGACACGGTTAATAGTTGTGTCGGAGTTGGTAAATGCCTTTATGTTCCAAGAAGGGATCTATGTCTCATGCCAAATAATATGTAATCAAGTAGCCTTACATACCTCATTGTACGACCTCATTATTACCTCGAAGTAACCTCCTTTTCTCTCAAGTAGTGATCAACATTAGTGTGGATAATAAAACAAGCATTAGTAACTATTAAACATATCTTGACAGTCCAATCTAATTTAAAAATAAACTTCGGGTAGCAACTCATAAGCATCGGCCCAACGATGTTATTTCATCCTTTCCACCCCTAAGATTATGTTTCTACTACCCATTCTATATATATGGTATACACAACCTAGTTTAGGTCCTAACATGCTGGAAATAGTCGACAATTCACAGCACACACCAACTCCCCACTACACGCCATTTCCCTATATCTTGACGTCAACAAGTCAAAACTATTTGGACTTTAACCAAACTATCCTCAATACATCTATACATAAAAAACAGCCTTAAAGTAGTCCCTAAATAGTACCTAAGCAGTCATGAAGGACGTGAGACAATAGCCTTCCATCCATCAGCCCACAAGTTCCAATCAAAATCACACTTAAGATAGCACAATAATACTCAATTTTGAGTGAAACAAAATCAGGGCAGAAACCTTACATTAATGTCTATAACTTAAACCATGTTAAGAACATCAACTTCTCTTCATAATCCAGCCTACAACCACAGAGAAGTCACTAAAAAAAGGCAAGTGTGCCGTAACTTTCTAAAAACATGCTATCCGACTTTTGTTAACAAGCATAACTAGCATGTATTTTTTTATTTTTCATCGGAAAAGCATACCAAATACATGGATATTTTCACTTACCTAAGACTCTAAGATTGATGTTTCCTTTAAGAACCCTAGAGGGTTTTATTTGCTAAGTTGTGAAGTGAAATAAAGAGTTAAAGAAAGTCTTTAGGAAAGCTAAAAATTGTTCCAAAGTGAAATGACTTAAGGGACTATTTTTAAGCCCTTTTTAAGGGTCTCTTTGGCCGACTTCCTCTTGAGATTTTGACCACATATTAACACATATTAATAAGCTAGTGAGGTAGCAGCTTATCTCTTACACTTGGGCCTAAATGGGTCTCAAAGTTGATGGGCATTAGCTGCACATTTTCCTAATTGCTCTTCACTTAGCTTGGGCCCAATTAGTGAAGTAGGTTGTGATGTGCTTGGGACCTTCTATTATTCATCTTGGGCTATACATATTGTCCAGTTACAATTGTAAAACACGAGCTAAAGTTACACTCTTAACACAGACTTTATTCATTATCGGACTTGGATAGATTTGGCGTCGGGTCTCGTCTTCGTTTAGCTAAGCATGTAGGTGACTCACCTACTAGCTTCCTAAGTGCTACAAGCACCTCACTTATTTCACATCGTTTAAGGTCGTGATCTCCTTAATTTGACTTAAAAATTATTTACACTCGCCTCTCTTCAATGTTAGATATACATGTCGCCCTTTAATTTGAGATTCAAGCAATTTTAAAAAAATTGTTTCTAATTTGAAAAGCCATATCATATTTCATTTGCATAGTACTAGTACTGTAAGATGTGGGGTGTACAGGAATACCCTAAATAAACATTTGGGATTAAAGAAATGGCCCGAATGGCACCTCTCCCTTTTCGGAAGGTTTAAATTAGGTTTCACTTTTTAGATGGGACTAAAAGTGTATAATTTTCTAATAATAGATTTATAAAGGTTATTGTAATAGCACAAAGGTCATACATTAAGTGTTGGAATCAAGAAAGTTGCAAGATAAATGTTTGCCAAAGTTACCGTAAGTTTCTTTAAGAAATCCTTCTTAAATTTGGGTCAAATGTATCAGGCCATATATCACAAACTATAAGTAGATATAATGTTCGTCACGTATCATATTTAAGATCTATGAGTTTAATTTGCAACACATAAAACCATACATCAAACCGACCTCAAAATTAATAGTTATGATAGTTTTACTGTGATTGCTTGAGCAGGAAACTGGGTCATGGGCTAGGTCGGGTCAACCCACCTAGATATCGGCTAATTTGAGCTTTCTGAAGCTCGAATCAGTTCTATTTCATCCCAAAAGTTCCTTCAAGGTACCAAGGTGATTTGGGTAAGTTTTTCACAATTTTACCGTTAAAATTCATCCCCATGCCTAGAAATACATGCCTTATGCTTTGCAATTGTTTTCCCCTTCTATTAGCTGTGTTTGGTACTATTTTTAGGCTATAGGAAAATAGATGTGCATGTTTTATAGCTGATATGTTCAGTAATTATCTCTGGGCTTTTTTACGGTCATTTTTACGAATTTTAACGGACATTTCCTCGGCAAATATTATTTGGCGAATCTGGTCATTAATGCTAAATTTTGGACTGTTTATAGGTGTCTTTAAGCTGTATTTATATAGTTGTTGCAAAGCTGATAATGTAGAAAGAACTCTCATGAAGAAATATTAGGCAATAGGATGTCTGGTGGGAAGGTATATTATGGCAAAGCTCCCTCCTTTTAGCATGAAATCCAGAAAGTTTCCCAAAACGTCAAATGTGATATCTTACTATTCTGTTGCTAGAAAGACCTTTGGTGAAAGGTATTGGGATTGCAACTAAGTTATTTTCATAATGGTGAGGTTGAAATTCTATTCATTCACTTAAACTGGACATTCAAAATCTATATATCATTTGGTCATTTTTCTTGGCTACCTATCCTTATGTTCAAGGTGTTTCTCTTCTGGTGTAGTGCCATTAAAATAAACGTAGATTACGAAAGGAATATAGTATTCATAATCAATCCTTCTTCCATATAAAAAATATAGTTGAAGCACTTAACAAGTAACACGTTGATTTCTAATAATCTCCACTATAATGCTCCTATTTAAACTACTAAGGTACTTGATTCTCTTTAAGTACTTTCTTTTAGTAATTGACATGGAACCAAGTATAGGCATTATGTAAAGTACTTTTATGAACATTTTTAGAATTAAGGCCTCATTCTAAATGTTGCGTTAAGTTGTCAAACTTATTTGAAAGACATGTAAGATCCCACAAGTCATGTGTATATGCTATGATAATTATTATGATGTTATGAGGATAATTGTACCGATAAACCAAGATTGGCTAAATTTATGCTGTGACCTACTATGTGCACTCAATATTCAAATCATATATGGCATGTTATGCATGGACTTTGAGCTATAATCTGAGGTATGGGGCCTATTTTCCCAAATGATTATATATATTTATATGATACAGATGGCCAAAGGTTGGCAAATATGATGTCGATTAGCTATCGGAAAGAACCACCACTGCTAGCATTTGGTTGGGTATATTATGCATTTGCATATATATATATATATATATATATATATGCATTCACGACATGTGATACTCGAGCATACCATGCATATTTGACCACTAGGAGGTTGATTATTGGTCGTTAAGGTTACTTAAGTTTTAGTTATAGGTGGTAATTGCATTACCCTTTGTACTATAATCTATGGTTTTACTTTCTGCCTTACATAATAGTACATGTTTATTTGTACTGACGTTCCATTGCCTGGGGACGCTATATTTTATTTTGTGCGTACAGGTTCAGGTAGAGACTATGATCGACCTCTCCACTGGGAACCCACTTCAGTTGTTCGTTGGTAAGCGCCACATCTTCCTGGAGCTTTCACAAGATACTTACTTTTTATTGTACAGTTATGTATAGTTGGGGCCCTTTCCCAACAGTATTAGTGATTCCCTTAGAGGCTATTGTGGACATGTTATTTTAGGATGGATCTTTTGTGCCTTTGAGTCTCCAATCATAGGATTGGCATGTATATATAGTGTGTGCCTGTACCTATTGTTTCAGCCTTGTCAGCTAGCTAGTACTTTATCATTTTGGTTTACCTATCTTGATATACACGATTTGCTCTTGACAAGGTCATGACCTAAATGGTCCAAGCTTAGCTTTTCAGATGTTATGCTTCCCGATTTTCTTCTTGTTCCTAGTTTAGTTAACTAGTATATTAGTGGCTTACTCAGCCAATAACGGTATTGAGTGCCAGTCGGGCCTCCCCTCTTTTTGGGAATGACAACTTGCATTAGTTGCAATGGCTCAGAGTACTATGAGTGACCGACTTGAGCATATGAGCCAGAGGCACGGAAAGATAGAGTGGAGGCAGAAGAAGTTCCAGTAGCAAGAGAAGAAGAAGAGTAAATTCCTGAACAAGATGATGGGAAAATTAAGGAAGTTGTCTGGGTCCAGCTCTTCAAATCCTTATGATGAGTTGACCATCTCTTCGGGCTCGAGCATTGAATGATAATTTTTAGGGAGCCCCTCATATTCTCTTCTATTTTGTGATTATGTTGTGAGCACACAATGCCAAATTTAGTTGGGGGGGTGCTCTTATGACTTGATTATGACTCTTGTTTTCTATTTTGTATACTCTAGATTTATTGGCACTTGTAGACTCTTGCTTGCTTTATATTGATGATGTACCCTTGTCGGTCTTAATTTTTGTTAATTATAATATGCCCTTGTCAGGCTTGTATATATTTTGTTTAGGTTTAGTTGTTTTAGTAAATTTGGTAGCTTATTATTTTTCTTTTTAATGGTGTGTATAATCGCTCATTCCCGATATAGATTGAGTGAAAACATTCTTAAGGGTAAATCGTTTATTGGATGTGTGAGTGTATGAATTGAATATGGTCTTTGGTAAAGTCTGAGTACCCATAAACTCTTGTTGGAGCTATACATTGGGATTGTGACTTGTTTGGTACTAATATATTTAGTTACGTGTTATGGATTCTGAAAAAGACACACCCCTCCAATTTTTGAAAGTTAAATGATTTTGGGATGATTTTGAGACAACACTTTGACTCTTTTGGGGATTCCTACTTGCTAGATAGACATATTTAAAAGATGAGTCCCTTGTACTTTTCTTGAGAGTTATATTGATCCTTTCTTGTTTAATTTGCATGTCATGTGTGTTGTGAGTTTTTATTTTTCCTTATGTGCACTTATGTCACCTAGAACTTGCCTTGTTAGTATTGAAATATTGGTCTTGAGAGGCTATGGATGAAAAAATGATCTTAGGCATTCTTTGATTAGAATTGAGTCCACTTAGCCTAAATAGATACCAAACGCATTGATTTTATTCCTAGTGCCCCTTTTAAGCCTAGCCCTTTCTGTTGGCAACTTTAATTAAAAGCCTTGAATTTTTTTGAAAAAATATTCATCTTTTTAACCCTTATCCCTCCTTGAGTTTTGCATGTTTGTGACAATTGAGGCTTTAAGCCTACGTTGGGGGATGATGTAGGAGAGAAAGGAAGGGTGTCTACCACTTGGAGGCTTGTCAAAGGAAAAAGGAAAAGAAAAATGAATGGACGAATGAAATGAAAAGAAAAAGAGTGCTTTCAAAATGAAAAAAAGTGAACAGAAAGTGCTTGAATAAAAAGAATCCTCCAAAGTGATGAAAATGGTCGCAAGTGGGGAACCTAAGTGAGAAAGAAGGGTTAAATATGTATTGATGTGTGATACAAAAAAGAAAAGTGAAAAAGTTGGAAAAGAATGAATGTTTTATGTGGGACTTAAGGAGAGTTAGTCACTATTGTCCAAATTGTATTCTACCCTACCCCTTAGCCTACATTATGAGCCTAAAAACCCATTTGAGATTTCCAACCAAATGAAATTGAGCCACTGTTGATAGAAAGTAAAGGCAAGCTTATGGTGTGGTATTTATGTACATAAGATGTTCTTTTGTTAAGTGTGAGTATTTAAGTCCTTATCCCATGTTCATTATATATATATATATATATATATATATATGTGTGTGTGTGTGTGTGTCTGTGTGTGTGCGCGCGCGCGCGCATTTTGGGGACTTTTTTTTAAGGACATGCAAATTGACATGGATTTGTGATATGGATACTTTTCTAAGTTCGAGTCAAGTCTAACTTGTTAGTTGATTAGGATTTTGAGTTACTCCTTGAATATTTGTGTTGTCACTTGGTCATCCCTAGAAATGTGCTTTGAATTGAAAAAGATACTTTTGAAATATGAAGGAGTTACTTGATAAACAGTCATATACTTATGTTAATTGTTGGTACCAACCATTGTCATGATTATAATTTAATTTTTTAAAGAGTGTATTGGGAATTGTTTGCATAAATTGCTAGCCTCTTGAGTTTGGTTTTGTTTTGCTTGAGGACAAGCAAAGTGTCAAATTGGGTGTGTTGATGAGTGTATGACTTGCACTCATTTCTTACTCTTTTCTAAAGATTTTGTGTTGTTAATCTCATTACTTAAGGCTAATATGCTTTGAATGGTATATATTACATGTACATATGGGTTAGATTTGGCCTTGCCAAGAAGTGAAGATTGGAGTTGAATTGGAGCCAAAATGAGCTGAAATGCACAAAATGGTACCTGACAGCAAATATACTCTGCGAACGCAGCCTTCAGACTGCGATCATGAAGCTATGGCATGCAGAGAAGCGTGAACGTTCTAAGACTGGATGAAAAGGTAAAGTTCAAGGAAACAGAACCTTCGCAATTATAGAATGCTAAGCGCTATCCCAGAATATTGCAGAGACCAGCGTTGGGTCAACTCTGAAATTTCACATTTTCAGTCCCAAAATCATGTATACATGCACTCCCAACCTTCATTCTTCACACAATACATCGACAATACACTGAGAGATACATATTTGAAGAAGAAAACCACACCTTATTATAGATTTTTGTTTAGGGTGAGGATTTTAAGCACATTTTCTACATATTCTTAAGTGGATTGAAGAGTGTGGATATCACTTGTATTTATCTTTCATTCGCACTTTCTTTTCTTTTTTTGAGTGCTAAATTTGTAGATTGAATAGAAGCTTGGATGTTAATTTATATATGGGTTTTGATTATTTCTCTTGTTTTCATGTTTAGTTGATGATTTACTTGCAAAATCAAGAGGGTTTGTCCCAAATTGTTTTGACTGTTTGAATTGGTTTACGGGTTCATGCACATCTTCTGGTAAAACTTAGGTTTGAGGTAGCTACTTGAATCTAGCTTAGATCTTGAATTATTGCTTTAGCGAGTGTAGTTGAGGTGGAGGAATGCATAATGTCATGGGTTTATGAGTTGAGAGCCTCAAAAGGAACTCAACGGTTATGATATTGGGAGTTTTGCTTTGAGGTGCTCAAACCAGGCGTGTCTTTGAGTGGCTCACGTAAGAGGTCATAGTTGACTCTTGTGAAATATCACCTACCTTAGCCTGAGTGATTACAAGCAACCTATGATGCAAAGTGTTATGGATCATTTGAGATTGATTCTCGTATCCCCTATCCATGCTCCCGTGCTTGATTAATCTTTACCCCATTGTTCATTAGGATTAGTTGTTAGCTTAATTTCCCCCCATTTTAGTTAGAATTCTTTCTTAGTACTCACTTATCGAGTCAAAATCTAGTAGTCATAGGTCCTTGGTCTAATAAGAGTCAAAATCAAGTAGCCATAGGTCCTTGTTCTACTCATTCGCCGACACATTGTTCCCTATGGGGTCGACCCTGACCTCTAAAGTTAAGTTATTATGCTGATGATGACTGCCTCTGCTTCCTTTGAGTAGCTAAGTTGAGCAACCTCAACCCTTAGGTCAAGTCTCTATCTTAAAGTTCACTCAGTGCTTAAGACAACTTCCCATGAAATAGTTAACATAGTCATGAATCATACTTGTCATTGAATCATAATGCTTTCCATAAATCATGGTTCATGCTTGTTATAAATCATGTAACTTAACATGTGGAAAGGTAATCAATAGCTACCAATCCAATTGACAAGAACTTGTTCATAGAATTGTTCATTTTATGTGATTCATGTAATGTGGATGTAGGCCTTCTGTCATTATGAATACTACCTCATTAAAGAGAGAGTCTGTTTGGGTCTTAGGTCATCCTTTTCATAAGCTTACTTGAAAGACTTGTCAATTTATAATGATGATTGGTAGTGAAAACTAGGGTAAAAGCTTGGGTTTATACATAATAAACTTAAACTCATGTAATTGAAAAAACACATTCATAATTATGTAAAATAACATCAATTGAATAAAAATTGAAAGGATCCATATTGAATTTCATGAACCCTAAATAGCACATAGGAGACATTGAATGAAAATCATTGAAATCATGTAACTAATAAAATTCATACATAATTAGATCAATAATTATAATATAAAACATAATTCATGTACTTGGATGACAAATCATAAAAGTCCATAAAGTTTACACTTGAATTTAGTTGAAAAGATGGAGACCTTTTTGTGCTCTATGGGTGAAAGGTATCCATGGTTGAATACCCACATATCTTGAGTAAATTGCTTGAATAAAATTAAAAATTTGATGATGGAACTTCAAACCCTAGCTTGAGCTTCAGTGAGAGCTTGAGGAAGAAAAAATCTCGAGAGAGTTTGTGAAATTGGGAGACAAATGGTGAATGGGGTGAAAAATCTAGTATTAAATTAGTTATGGATAGATTTATAGGGCCAAAATGACATATTCTAAGATTATGAGCATGGAAAAGGGTCAAAATATACTTTCAGCCAGATAGGAACTCATCTATAGTCCGTAATTCCTTGTATAAACCTTAGAGTCCATCCGTGTAAATCAGACATAAATTTCAAGTTATAGGATTTTAACCACGAAATCACTTCTACGGATCATAGATCTTTCTACGGGCCATAATTCTCCTCATGGAATCTCTCCATATGATGCCAAATTTCACCCCTCTAGGACTCTCTCTACGAGAACAAAGTACAAATAGTACAAATTAATACGATCCATAAGACCCCACTCTTAAGCTGCCTTGATATTTTTCAAAATATTCTTAAAGCTAGGGCATTTCATGAGCCCCAACTTTTACTCGTGTTTCCTTTTATGGGCTCATCCTGTCCACTCATAACCAAAGTATTACAACCTTTTATTTTTCCAAATTCTAACCCCCATCAATGACTGTCATTTATAGGTGGTGCATCAAATTACGACTCGTGTAAGTAATTCATAGAACATAAAATTTTAAAAAAGTTTTCTCAACATAGATGTCATCTACGAGCACCTGGCTATGGCTCATAGAACATTTATGAACCATAGTCATAACTCGTGGAACCTACACCATTGCACTTTGCTGCATTTTCCTCCTTATTTTGAAATTTTCCTACTTATAGGGTATACACTTCATATAAGCCTTACCTTGAGACAACAGAAACAATGGTATATGCTAAATTTTAGTGGGATAAAAAACTACAAGGGTCTCACCATAGAAATTCATGACCTTAGGTATACCTACTAAGATTTCCAAGGCAAGCTTAGGTAAGTCTCTTAACACTCAAGTAAAAACATTCACGATTCCAATAGTACAAGTGTTACACCCCAGGAGGGTACCCTAGATGTAATCGGTACTTAGAAATCATTGCTTGCTCTCAAGAAAACCACTTGAATTCATTACATGTTCATTTAGCAAAACTCTATAGATTTAAGAAATACTCAAGTGGGATTTAGGAAAATACAATCATTAAATAAGAAACTCAAAATGTAACTCAACAATAATTCTATATCAGTGAAATATATTTCAAACAAACTCCAACAACAATATTTGACTTTTTCTATGAAGCCTCCATCAACTATCAAGAAAGTGCCAAGAAAAGTCCACGGCTGCCTCTAAACTATGCAAAAAAGACGTAAACTGAAATTAAAAAAGTAACCCTCCAAATGCTAAAAGGCATCATCAAATCTCTAGGAATGCTTGGAATCTTTAGTGTATCGTCTGCTAAGAATTTATAACACCTATATTTGCATCATGAGAAGATGCAAAATTGAATGATATCAATATATAAAATGTACGATACATAATGTGGCTAAGTAGAATAACAAACATCAAAGATACTCAAAGAAAGAATAAATCTTAACTCAACATCAATATGTTATGTAAGTTTAAAATTACAAATAACGTGTTTATCAATAATCAATGAGCATATGCAACTCATTAAATTAATATATTCTTACAGTTAAGGAGTTTTTATAACTGACAATGACCACCTATGACCTAAAGATGATAAAACAAACTATTGTCATTGCGACAATCAGGCAGTACTTTGTCAAAGGTAAGGGATGAAACATCAACGGATTTAACAAAAAGTCCTCTTTTGAGATAATAGAGGTATAGACTCTATCTTATGTTAGCTATATAGTTTATAGAATTTGAGTTAATTATATTCTTATCTAAATCAATGCTAATACTACTCCCAAAATATGTGCTCATATTGTCATCTCATCTAGTTTCATTGGACTTTAACATCAAAACATCAATTTCATCTCGAAACACCGTCATTAACTTTTGTCAATAAAAATACTTTAAATCATTTACATCATCATCAAAACTCTTTCAAAACAAAATTTAACATAATGCTCAAAGCTCATAAAGACTTATTAAAACATGCATCATCTCAACTTGCAAAATAATACTTAATTTTATTCATGAAGATCATGAATCTCAACATCACATAATGCATGAAAAATTCATAATCATAAATTCTATTAGAATTCATGGGAAAAGTAACAATAAATAATAATTAAAATAATATGAGATATAAAACAACAATAATCTAAACGCATAATTATTTAAAATTCAACAGAATAAGAATAACTCCCTCAAAATTTAAAATTAGATTTTTGACTCAATTCAATACTCAATGAAAAGAAAATGTAACTGTTGGGTGCCTTGACAAACTTAATTCAATGGTATTATAGCCTTACATAACCTAGAAAGATTTAAACTTGACTTGGAACTGAAATACCATGGTAGAATGACTTGAACTTTAGTTTTTCCTCTCTTGAATTAGCTCTCAAAGTATCTAAGTGATTATGAGGGTATGCATTCTATTGGGTCTTTATATGAATCTTATTTTAATTCCAAAATATTCAGGGATTAATTAGAAAAGGACCAAAAAAGATTTCAAAAAACCCTCATTAAACTGACAAACTAATTTATGAAATCCCATCTACGAGTCATAGGTCATTTTATGGATCATAGAACAAAGACCTCGTGGTCTCCTGGGAAATCATGTCTGGATCTATGACTAGCCTTCTACAAGTCATAGACCTATTGATGGGTTGTAATGAGATTTCATCCTGTCGAAGATGGTCAATATCTAAAGACTATGATTTTTGGATCTTGAATCCACAAACCAAGGACTATGTGTCATAGTCAAAGACACGAGTCATAGATGCTCCTTTGTAGACTGTACACTAGGTTAGGGATAGGGAACTATAAGTAACCAAATATGGATCGTTGGAATCTTTACAGGTTATGAAGACCTTTCATAGATTGGGCACTATTCAACTAGGAGGAGGACTACAAATCATATAGATGGATCGTGGTCCAAACTATGGGTCACAGACCATGTCCATAGAACCGATGACCTAAGTCAAGTGATGAATTATGATACCCCTTCCTACGACTCATAGACAAATCCCCGGGCCATAGGCAGGGTTCGTAGAACCCATTCTGCTACATTATTATATTTAGATCTATAGATTTTTGGGCTTTTTTTATGTTAGGATATTTTAGAGGATATTAGAATATCTCTTCCCTAGGATCATTTGTCCTTGAATGATAATGAAACTAGGAGACATCAAGTATGAATACAATCAAGGCATTAAATACTCAGAAACTCAAAATCCTCAAATACTCAAACATCAAGAATGGGCATCAAACTTGAGATTTAAAATGGAAATAGTACCTTCAACATTACCACTAGTAAGTATGAATAGATATGGGTATTTAATCGTTATACCTTCTTCAAATTCCGATGTAGCTTTCGATTTCTCTATAGAACTTTCACAGGTGTAACCTCCTTGGTCATCAATTTGCAAACTTGACTATCAAGTATTTAGATTGAGATCTCCTCATAGGAAAAGTTATCACTTACCCTCACACTCTCTATAAGAACCACCAATGAAGTGTCTCCCAAACACCTATCAACATTGAAATATGGAATTTGGGGTGAATAAAAGCTAACTCCATCTCATATCCTACATTACCAACTCATTTTATAAATCAAGATGGACTAATGTAATGTGGACCAAATCTCATAATTCCTTTCTTAGGAGAAACCTTCAAATGTACCCAATTTTTTACCTCAAACTTCAAATCTCTTTGTATGAAATTGGTGTAAGACTTGTGGTGACTCTCAACAGTTCTCAACCTCTCTTGTATGATATTAACCTTTTCTTTAGCTTGATAAATTAGCTCGGGTCCAATCAACTTTGTTTCACTAACTTGAAATCACCCGATTGATGATCTATATCTTCTCCTATACAAGGTTCTATATGGGGACAGGGACACCTTTATGCTTGAATGATAACTATTACTGTATGCAAATTCAATAAGAGGCAAATGGTCATCCAAATTTCCCTTGAAATCAGTAACGCAGGCTCTCCACAATCCCTGAAAGTCTAAACTGAACACTATATCTGACCAATTGTTGGAGGGTGAAAAGCAGTACTTAGATTTATCTTTGAACCCAATTCATTCTAAAATGACCTTCAAAATTAAGCAGTGAATTGAGCTCCTTTATCTAAGATGATAGATAAGGGAACACAATATAGTCTGGCAATCTCTTAGATATATAGTCTGGCATAATTCTTTGTGGTGCCAGTCATCTTAATAGCTAAGAAGTGAGTTAATTTTGTCATCCTATCCAGAATCATCCAAATCGAATCATGTTGCTTTCTAGATTATGTTAAACTTGTAATGAAGTACAATTGATCATCTCACATTTCCATTTAAGAATCTCTATGTTTTTCATTAAACCACATGGTCTTTGATGCTCCACATTGATTTTTTGGCAATTTGGACACATGGAGACAAAGTCTTCAGTTGTGTAGTTGTTTGTAGTGGTATTTTGTTGTAGTTTTATTACATTCCTATCTCTTGTTTTATTATTATCTATTATTTATTATACTTTTATTGCATCTTTTTCTAGGCCATTTTTGTCTTGAGCCGAGGTCTATTGAAAATAGTCTCTCTTCTCACTTTTGAGTCTACCCTCCCCAAACTCCACTTATGGGACTACACTAAGTATATTGTTATTATTGTTTATTACATTATATATACATCCTTATAAACTATTATATATTACACCTCTTTTAGGTATTTTTTGGTCTTCTACCTTTCTACTCTCTTGGTAACTTAAGCTCATAACCTTGGAGGTGGAGGGTGACCTTTACCTCCTTATACACTACTATGCATTACATATACTCTTTTCATTTATCTCTTCTTTTATTTTTAAAATCTCTATAATATATTATAATTTATACATATATCATTATACACTAGATTTTATACACAAACACACACATACATACTTGTATACTATCTTAAAAGAATGAACTCCCTAACTGGAACCTTAAATTACTATAATACCCCAACTTAAGATTTCCATTTTAGTATATATTTATATTTTACATTAGATTATATTATATTAAAAGCAAATACCAATTCACATTGAAATGTTGTGACTTTTTTGAAAGGTTGTGACTTTTTCAAGGAATCGTGGCTTTTTCAAAAGGCTGTGACACTTTCAAAGAGTTGTGACTTAATGACTTTGTGATTTTTTCATAGAGTTGTAACTTTTCCACAGGGTTGTGATTTTTTTCCCAAAGAATTGTGATTTTTTTAGGGATTGTAACCTTTTCAAAATGTTATGACTTTTTCGTGAGTTATGACCTTTCTAAAGAGTTGTGATTTTTCTAATAAAAGACAATAAGCATCTATTCATGCTACCCTTTGTTGGCTATAAAAAGAGAAGTCTAGCCACATTTTATACTATAAATTATCTAATTTTTCTGTTCTTCTTTTAAAAACATCCAATTTGGTATATCTTTTATGTTTTATATTTATATTTATTTATATTTTTTGTTATATTAAAAGTAAGAACTTCAACAATACAACAATAACTAAACAATGAAATAAAGGGGAGGGAGGAAAAGGTATATTTAAGAGATGTATACATAATTAAGAAATTTTAAGTGTGTTTTTTTTAAAATTTTTATATCATAATTAATTTTAAATGAGAAAAAATAAAGACAGATAGATAGATCGATAGAGACAAACAGAGAGAGAGAGAGAGAGAGGGAGAGAGAGAGAGAGAGAAGAGAGAGAGAGAGAGAGAGAAATTAGCCTACAATTGGAGGCCATAAAGAGACTCCACATCATTTTATCTATATCTAAGATTTATATGGATATAGATTTCACATTACATCTATTATTATAGGAACTTATACTTTATTATTGCATTTGCAGTTGTTGACTTAAACTTTTAATTTATAATTTCTACTTTATTTGAAAAATAATGCAAAATAGTATACAACATAGTTTGACATTCACGTACACACGTGTATCAATATATATATATATATATATATATATATATA
Organism: Solanum ossicruentum; assembly: GCA_025774065.1. Classification (NCBI taxonomy): domain Eukaryota; kingdom Viridiplantae; phylum Streptophyta; class Magnoliopsida; order Solanales; family Solanaceae; genus Solanum; species Solanum ossicruentum. The sequence continues at coordinate 18,823 of JAOTQR010078127.1, forward strand.
TATATATATATATATTCCAACGACCTAGGACCAATACTGCACTATTTTGTTGTACAGTAAGAGTCATAGGTTGTACTACAATTTTCTACATGTTTTTATTGGGTGTGTAGGGAATAGTTGCCATCCACACCCATTTACACTGTCTAATGTGTTGTACAGTAAGAGTCATTGGGTGTACTATAATTTTTTATATTTTTATTGGGTATGTGGGGAATAGCTGCCATCCACACCCATTTTACACTACACTAATTTGTTGTACAGTAAGAATCATTGGTTATACTACAATTTTCTACATTTTTTCATTGGGTATGTGGGGAACAGATGCCATCCACACCCATTTTCACTAGAAGTTTTATTAAACTATACTATTACACGTGTCAACTCTTTATATTGTTGGGGGAGACAGCTACTTCCCACTTCCATATTCACTTATTTTTCACTTCTATATTTGCTTATATATTTTCCACAGATTCTTCCTTCTTCCTTACACATAAATGAAAAAGATTTGTACAAAAGCTTTTACATTGTGCTTCATCTGTAGCTGTAATTTTCTCTGCAAAATAATTGAAGGTTCTGGTGAGCTCTTTTACGTTTGTCTTTGTGACTGAAATAATTCTAATTCCCGTGTCATTTTGATTTTTATCTTACTGTCTTTATCTTACTATCTGAGATTTCATCAACTTTGTATGTGTGAAGAGACTCATAATATCATGCCCTGGGAGGGGACCCAAGATGTGGCCGACACGCAGAGACTATTGCTAGTCCTAAAGTGAACCACTTGGCCTCCTCAAATCTATTCATACATACATTCTACTAATCAGCGGAAGACAAAAGAGAAGTAAATGGGTACATCTTATCATATAGTCTCAAAATAATTATTGTGTAATAGAAGGCTAGTAAAAGAAATAGCTCACAATCTTAACAATCAAGATTTGACTCTAGTCTATGAAGCTTCTATCATAATCAAGTGGTGCCAATGATAGACCCATGATTACCTCAATCAAAATAAAGCTAAGCAAGTCTAACTCTAAAGAAAGATGAAAATAAAAGTAATGAATCCTCTATAGTAGGGGAGGCTTACCAATTAGCTGAACGTCCAAGATCCTAAATGATGCACCTGTTGATAATCTCTAATCCCTGTATCTGTATCATAAAATGATGCAATGTCGAGGTGGCATCAGTACGTGGAATATATAGTAGGTAAAATAGCTGAATGAAATCGAAATATATAAAAGAAATAATATGAAACATCAATCAACATCAAGGATAAATAAAATCAACATGTAAAGTGTCTATCTAAAGTAAGAATAAAGCATACACAAATGATCCATCTAACCCATCAAACCTCATCAATCAAATCACACTAATCTCAAAGAGACTCATCTTAACTCATCTCATCTCGACTCAGAGTACTCAAGGTGAGAACTTCTGGGAGTTTCTCTTATCTGACAATAATCACTTATGAGCCAGCGATTGTACAACAATCTCGCAGATATTGCCACAACCATTTCATACTTGCCTGGTAGAGAATGAATTGAAACCATAATGGACAAGTCCAAATGTATATAGCAATCTATAAGTCCTCTATTGATTTTAGGGACTTCTAATCAGAGGGAACCTCATCATAATGTGATTTAATGGTCCTAATCCTCACCTACGCTTGGCTACATAGTTTGACGATGAGAGTTGAATTAACTCATACTCTTTTAGTGCTCGATACTCCTCCTAAGACTCAATACTCATAAGACAATCCATCCAATAAAATTATCGCAAATCAGCCTCATGGAGACACTCATCATTCAATCAGTCTCATAGAGACTCTCATCATCTCATTAATCAATAGCTCAATCATTAGCTCAAGGGTCAGAACAATCTTTAGGAAATAATCGAATAGATAAATCATTAGAGTTCATTTGTGCAGACTCATAGGACTATCAAGTTTTATCAATTCGTCATCATTCTAACATCTCAATCACAATCATAATTTGACATTCTTAATCAAGGCTCTAGACTCAATCCCTATCTTCATTCATGCATGCTTTCAAAAGTTGACATATAAGGTTTATACAATATCTCATGAAAAGTATTCAATTCAAGAAAACAAAATTAGGATGACCATCAACATATGAAAATACATGTAGTAAATATAATTTTTAAGAAAGTAATCAAGAATCATGTATGTAGACTCATGGACCTTCAACTCTCTTCTAAGACAATCTATGGGACACATAGGAGAATAATACCATACTTTCAGTTTAGTCTTACATAGCTGGGATGAAGCCATCAACAATCAAACTCCAAGAATTGCCTTTGAATTTTTCAATCTTTCGTTCTTGTTTCTTCTCTCTCAATCCATAACTTTTCAATGACTTAGAAAGGACTTAGAATGGGGTTTTAGACCCTATTTGCGCATCAAAATGATCAAATTTGATCGTGTTTTGAGTTTACGAGGGGTGAGAATTGATTGGAATGCCCCTCAAATTAAAACAAAAACTTTCACTCTAAAAATGCCTAGTCCGTGTCGCGAACTGACAGAGGGCGCGCACATGTACATTTTCTCCCAAAAATTTCCCAAACGAGTTTTTCAATTCCCATTGAAAAAATTTAAAAAAAAAATAAGGCATGTTTGCGTCCTAGGCGAATCGCTCCTTGGGCGCGCACAACCACTAGAAATCATTTTGGATCGGAAATTTATCTTTCAAGATGCGTTACGCACACATCTCTATTCTATGGGTATTTCGATTATTTTATCGGGTGTTACATCATCTCCCCCTTGGGATCATTTTTTCATCGAATGATGAGTAAAGGTGGATGATAAGGCACGAATAGACTCAAACTCATCTCAACATTAACATCTATCAATCAAACTCTTGACTCTTTCTCACTCATCAATCAACTCTATTCGGGCTCAAGAATAGACAATCAACTAAAGAAAGGACCATCAATTTAGTTAAGGGTAAGGAAATTACTTTCAACATTTTCATTCTTTGGTGCGAATAGGTGCAGATATTTGGCTTTCATCTCTTCCTCAGCTTCCCATGTGGCTTCCTCAATGAATTGATTTCTCCATAGGACTTTGACTAAGGCTATCCCTTTAGTTCTCAACTTGCGAATTTGATGATCAAAGATTTGGACCATAATTTCTTTGTAGGTCAAGCTATACTTCACTCCAATACTCTCCACGGGGATCACCAAATTAGGATCTCCCAAGCATTTCTTCAATATCAAAATGTGGAACACTGGATGAATACCATCTAACTCAGAGAACAACTTTAACTCATAGGCAACCTTCCTAATCCTCTTCACAATCTGATAAGGCCCAATATAATGTGGGCTTAATTTACCCTTCTTCCCGAATCTCATGACACCCTTCATAGGTAACAGTTTCAAGTATACCTAATCATTTTCCTCAAACTCCAAATCTCTCCTTCTCATATCAGTGTAGGATTTCTGGCGACTCTGCACAATATTCACCTATTTTTAATGACCTTAACCTTCTCCATTTATTGATAGACAAGATCAGGCTCAATCAACTCTGCTTCTCCAACCTTAAACCAGCCAATCAGTGATCTATATCTCCTCTCATATAAGGCTTCATAGAGAGCCATCTGCATGCTTGCAAGATAATTGTTATATTTAAATTCGATCAATAGTAGGTGATCATCCTAATTTCCCTTGAAATCAAGAACACAAGCTCTTAGTATATCTTCCAACTCCTGAATTGTATGCTCTGCCTGACCATATGTTTATGGATGAAAGCCTGTGCTCAAATTGACTTTCGTACCCAATCCTTTCAGAAACGTTCTCCAAAATTAAGAGGTTGATTGAGCTCCTCTGTCTAAGATGATGGACAAGGGAACTCCATGCAACCTCACAATCTCTTGGATCTACAACTTGGCATACTCCTCCGCAGTGTTAGTTGTCTTAACTACTAAGAACTGAGCTAATTTGGTCATCCTATCCATAATTATCCACATCGAATCATGTTGCCTTTGAGACCTCGGTAGACCAGTAACGAAGTCTATATTGATTGTCTCCCACTTCAACTCAGGAATCTCAAAGTTCTGAGTCAATCCACATGGCCTTAGATGCTCAACTTTCACTTGCTCATAATTCGACCACTTTGAAACAAATTCATCAATATCCCTCTTAATTCCACTCCAGCAATAGACTTCTCTCAAGTCATGGTATATCTTGGTAGAGCCAAAATGAATGGAGTGTCTAATGCTGTGAGCTTCAGCCATGATTCTATTTTGATTACCATCAACGCTGGGGACACATAATCCACTCTCGTATCTTAACACTCCATCTCCCCATTTGGAGAAGACCATTACTTTCTGTTTGTGGATGGCCTCCCTCAATTGGAGAATGACTAGATCTCGGTATTTCTTTTCTTTTACCTCTGCCACCAAAGATAAAGAAGCTATGTTTTGAGTATTAACTCCTCCCTCATCATTTTCCTCAAGTTGAACTCCCAATCAAGCCAATTGATGCACTTCTTTTTCTAGCTTCTTCTTTCCTTCCTCAATATTGGTTGTGCTACTCATTGATAACTCGCTAAGAGCGTCAACAATAATGTTGGCTTTACCTGGATGGAAGAGAGTGCTCATGTCATATTCCTTGAGCAACTCCAACTATCTTATCTATCGCTGGTTGAATTCTTTCTAACTGAAAATATACTGCAACCTCTTATGGTCAGTGAACCCATCCACATACACTCCATACAAGTAGTGGCGCCAGATTTTAAGTGCAAACACCACCGCCATCAACTCAAAATCATGGGTTGGATAGTTCTTCTCATGAATCTTAAGTTTTTTGGAAGCATAGGCTTCACTTTCCCACTTTACATCAGCACACATCCCAATCCAACTTCCAAAGCATCACAATAGATCACAAAGTCCTTTGTCCCATTAGGCAAGGTTAAAATGGGTGCAGTAGTTAGTCTAGTCTTCAAATCTTGGAAACTCTTCTCACATTCGTCGGACCACTAAAACTTGACCTTTTTCTGAGTCAACTTAGTCAATGCTGCGGATGGGGAAGAAAATCCCTCAATAAATCTGCGATAATAGCCTGGCAACCCCAAGAAACTTCTTATGTCAGTTAGAGAGGTCGGTCTGGATGAGTTCTTAACTGCTTCAATCTTCTGAGCATCCATTCGAATACCATTACTAGAGATAATATGGCCTAGGAAAGCCACTGACTTAAGCTGGAATTCATATTTCAAGAATTTTGCATATAACTCATGGTCCTTAAGTGTTTAGAGAACAATTTCAAGGTCATTTGCATGCTCCTCTTCATCTCCCGAATACACCAGAAGGTCATTGATGAAAACAATCACAAACATATCAAGATACTATCTAAACACATCATTCATCAAATCCACGAAGGCTGCAGGTGCACTCGTCAACCCAAAAGACATGACCAAGAACCTAACTTGGCCATATCTAGTCCTAAAGGCTACCTTTGGAATGTCACATTCGCTCACTTTCAACTGATGATAGCCAGATCTTAGGTCTATATTTGAGAAACTAGAGGCTCCCTAAAGTTGGTCAAACAAATCATCTATCCTTGGGAGAGGATATTATTCTTTATGGTGACCTTGTTCAGTTGCCTATGTCAATACACATTCTGAGAGACCCATCTTTTTTTCGCACGAATAGGACAGGGGTACCCCAAAGCGAAACACTCGATCTTATGAAGCCCTTCTCTAACAAAATTTTCAATTCTTCTTTCAATTCATTCAAATTAGCGGGGGCTATCCTATAAGGTAGAATCGAGATAAGCTGGGTATCGAGAAGAACATAAATCCCAAAGTCAATCTCCCTATAAGGAGGGACTACAGGTAGATCCTTAGGAAACATTTGTGGAAACTCATTTAAAATGGGGACTGACTTAAGAGTAGAAGACTCAACATCATCGGATTTCACTCATATGAGGTGGTAGATACAACCCCTAGCAATCATCTTTCTAGCTCTAAGATATGAGATAAAATTTCCTTTAGATGCTACAAAATCACCCTTCTACTCTAGAATCAGTTCATTCAGAAATTGGAACTTAACAGTTCGACTCTACAATCAACGGAGGCATAATAGGTATGGAGGCAATCAATGCCAAGGATCAAATCGAAATCAGTCATATCTAACTCAGTCAAATCTATGATAATATCCCTATGATAGATGGACACTACACAAGCTCTATAGACTTTCTCAGCCCGAATAGACTCACCAATGGGATTAGAAACATCAAAGGGTTCAAGAAGACTCTCAGGGGTTCTACCAAATCTATTGATCACATAAGGAGTTACAAAACATAGTGTGGCACCAGGGTCTATCAACATATAACAATCAATAGAATAGATTCGAATCATACCTGTCATAACATCTGGGGAGTTCTCCTGATCATGTTGACTACCCATGGCATACAAATGGTTTGTGGTCCTGCTTGTGCTTGACGTAGTACCTCTCTGATTTCCTTTAGTTGGTGGGGCTGGTGCAATAGATTGAGCTTGGTCAGCCCAGTTTGGACAATCTCTCGGATAATAACCCAGTTGGCCACACATGTAGCATACATCAATCCCCTCATGGTATTTCCCTAAGTGTAAGTTACCACACTTGCCATATGCTTGCTTACCCAATGAACCTTGAGCCATACTGGCTTGTGATTGAGACCTATGGGCTCCAACCTTGTGGGACCTCTGATCATTTCTGACTCTAGGTATAGGTGCACTAACAAATGATGATGCTGGAAATTGGTTTCCATTCCTTTCTTTCCAACCTCATGGCTAGATGTTTTTGCTTTCTTATTTCTGAACTCCTCTTTATCATACTGGCTCTTCTTATCGGCTTGTTGCACAAAGGTTATCAATCTCCAAATATCCATGTCACTCATGAGCATTGATCCTCTCCCATCTTTCTTTGGCCCTCTATTCAACCCATCCACGTACACCCCTATCTTCCCCCTCATATCAGCAACTATGTCCGAAGCATATCAGAACAGTTGAGTAAACTTTAGCCCATACTCTTACACAGCCATAAAGCCTTGATTCAAGTTCAAGAACACTTTTACCTTAACCTCTCTTTGTTCTCTTAGGAAGAAGCGCCCCAAGAAAGCTTCCTCAAAAATTGCCCACGTCAGTGCGGGGGCATCCTCTCTTCTACCCTTCTTCCACTAGTCAAACCACAGTCTAGCCACAACCTTTAGTTCATAAGAAGTCAGTTCCACTCTGTTAGCATCAACCACATGCATCACATGGAATACTTTCTGAAGCTCCTCCACATAGTTTTCAGGATCCTCATTGGATGCAAACCCTGTGAACTCAGACAGATTCAACCTCAAGAATTCCTGGACTCTAGAAGTGTCATGGGCATCCTGTCGGCCTGCTTCTTATCTCACAATAGGTGCTGTGACAACCTTGGCTAGAGTTTAAATAGCCTGGCGAAGCTCAACATTGGAGACCTCATCTTGCGGGGGCTGCACAACAGGGATAGTTGGTTTCACGGGCTCCTCGTGTCCATGAGGCTCAGATGGGTTAACATGTTATCTGGCGGGGCGTCCTCTACCTCTGACGGCTCTTTTGGGATTCATGATCACAATTCTGCAACGTGCAAAGAAGGAATTAGAACAGAACTTTCATAGACCATAACTCTATAGCATGATTTTGAACATGAAAGAAGTGAAACAATTCCTAATGTCCAATAACCTCCTGCTTATCAAGTGTGGTTGACAACACACCCATAAAAAAAACTCTACTAGACACGGCTTCATAGACTCCCTAAGACACTTGAACTCGTGCTCTGATATTAAGTTTGTCATGCCCCAGGAGGGGACCCAAGACGTAGCCAGCACCCAGAGACTATTTCTAGTCCCCAAGCGAACCACTTTGCCTTACCATATCCATTCATTCATACATTCTACTAATCAGCGGAAGATAAAAGAGAAGTAGTTGGGCACATCTTATCATCTAGTCTCCAAATAATAATAACGTAATAGAAGGCTAGTAGAAGAACTAGCTCACACTCTTAACAATCAACATTCAACTCTAGTCTATGAATCCTCTATCACTATCTGGTGGTGCCAATGACTAACTCAATCAAAATAAAGCTAAGAAACTCTAACTCTAAAGCAAGATAAAAGTAAAAGTAATGAATCCTCTGAAGTAGGGGAGGTTCACCAATTAGCTGAATGTCGATGATCCTCAGTGATGCACCTGTTGATAATCTCTAATCCCTGTATCTACATTATAAAATGATACAGCACCGAGTAGCATCAGTACATGGAATATACGAAATGTAAAATAGTTGTATAAATCCAAAATAGGTAGAATAATATGAAACATCAATCAATGATAAGGATAATAACAAATCAACATGTCAAGTGTCTATCTAAATTAAGAATAACGAGTAGACAAATTACCCATCTAACCTATAAAACCTCATTAATCAAATCAGACTTATTTCAGAGAGACTCATCTCAACTCATCTCATCTTGACTAAGAGTACTCAAGGTATGAATTTTCAAGGGGTTTCTCTTATCCGATAATAATCACTTAAAAGCTAGTGATTGTACAACAATCTCGTTGATGTTGCCATAGTCTTTCCATATTTACCAGGAAGGGAATGAATCGAAAATATAGTGGACAAGTCCAAATGGGGACAACAATCTATGAGTTGTCTATTGATTTCAGGAACTTCTAATCAAAGGGAACCTCATCATAATGTTATATGATGGATCTAATCCTCACTTATGCTTTGCTACATATTTGATGAGTGCGAGTTGAGTTGAATCTTACTCTTTCGATGCTCGATACTCCTCCCAAGACTCAATGCTCATAAGACAATCCACCCAATCAAATCATCTTAATCAACTTATCTTAAATCAGCCTCATGGAGACACTCATCAATCAATCAGTCTCAAAGAGACTCTCATCATCTTATCAATCAGTATCCCAATCATTAGCTCAAGTCTTAAAATAATAATTAGGAAACTATCGAATAGACAAATTATTAGAGTTCATTTGCAGAGACTCATGGGACTATCAAGTTCTATCAATTCATCATCATTCTCACATCTCAATCACAATCACAATTGACATTCTTAATCAAGGCTCTAGACTCAATCTCTATCTTGATTCATACATGCTTTCAAAAGTAACATATAGGGTTTATGTAATATCTCATGAAAGTATTCGATCAAGAAAAAAAAATTTATGATGATTATCAATATAGGAAAATACATGTAGTAAATACAATTTTCAAGAAAGTAATCAAGAATCATGTATATAGACTTATGGACCTTCAACTCTCTTCTAAGACCACCTGTGGGGCACATGGGAAAACAATCTCATGCTTTTAGTTTAGCCTTACATACTTGGGATGAAGCTATCAAGAATCAACTCCAAGAATTGCCTTTTAATTCTTCAATCTTACGTTGTTCTTTCTTCTCTCTCAAGCCTTAACTTTTCAATAGCTTAGAAAGGACTTTGAATGGATTTTAGACCCTATCTACGCATCAAAATGACCTAATTTGATCATATTTTGAGTTTAGGAGGAGTTAGGAATTAACTTGAATGCCCCTAAAATTAAAACAAAAACTTTCACTCTGAAAAAATGCCCAGTCCATGTCACGGACTGGGCATGCACATGCACATTCTTTCTTTTCAAAATTTCTCAAATGAGTTTTTGAATTCCCATCAAAAAATTAATAAAATATAAGGCATGTCGGCATCCTAGTCGCATCGCGCCTTGAGAGTGCACAACCATTGGAAATCATTGCTCTAAAATCGAGAAAGACCATTTCCCACTCAATTTTTCATACTAATCACAAATTCGATCTCGGATTCCAAACGCAGCATGGGAAGATGCATTACCCGCACATCTCTATTCTAGGGGTATTTCAATAATTTTTCTAGGTGTTACACATAACTATGAAATTGGTTATTCAAAGTTATTTCATGTGACAAAATTCTCTTCACTCTCTTGAATTGTTTTCTCTGAGTTAATTAGTATTAAGAGTGCATACGCTAAACTTCAGTTTAAAAAATTGATGAGAAAAATAAAATCTTGATTTATTTAGTTGATTTTGATTAGAAAAACTACTGCTAATTCGACCTCAATATTTATATCAACTGTTCTCCTTTTTTAAGGCTGTGAAAATGCCCCAAAATGTGCTTCGGAATGCCATAATCGTAATTTTCATATTTCTTAAACTTCATGCATAATGTCAAAAATTTTACTTCATATTCTTTATCAGAGGACAAAATCGAGTGGGAAATGGGTATAACCCAGATTTTAGAAGACCCGTAGCGAAAAATAATTTTTGCCAATTTTCAATTTTCAGAGAGCATCCGGGTCCCAGACGTGACGCAGCCTGGGCGCGGAGCAGCGTAAATTCTCCTTCGTGGACTGGGTGTGGACAATTACAGAATTTTTCTTACTTTTTTTGTTTTGGCCAAGTGCATTGGGGCCATAGCCCCATGCCCACTTAAGCGTGAAATCACCCATACTTAGCCATTTTTCAACTCTATATCTCACAAAACCCTCTCTCAAACCCCTCTAAGACTCTATCAACTCTCTCATTCAAATCTAAGGATCCCAAGCTCGACTTTGGAACTCAAGGATTCATTTCAAGCTCTAAAAGTACTTTAAGCTCACCTCTAAGAACTCAAGGTTTAAGGTATGTGGGTTTCATCCATTGGATCCTTTTCATCCATGGAGCCCAACCTTCCCTTTTTATGAAAATTGCATGTTTTCAAGTTGTATGACCTATATGTATCTTTTAATGTGAATTATGAGTATAAATTATGTTGCATGATTATTTATTTCAAGCTTTCCATGAATTGATTATGTCTATTGTGACTGTGCATATTTTGTGTTATGAAATTATGAATTATCATGAATCCTTCTAACAGATTTCAAGATACCCTACATGAGGATTATACTATATGTTGGTGGGTTGATTTGTATTGAGTTACTCATCGTATTTCACTCTTGGATTGCATGATTTTGAACTAGTATCATGAGCTCACCAAGAGTTTGATAAAATGACATGACAAGAATTCTCAACTTATTGATGATCTATTACATGATTTATAAGTCAAGAGACTTCATGATGATCAAGGGCCTTCAAGTATGTATTAAATTCATGAAATTAGATATGACTTTACAAGTATCAAGTTAAGCCTTATTTCAAGATTTTTACCTCTTGTGAGCCATTCATGTTAAAGCAAGGATTCATGTTTGATTAAGATCTATTCTCATGTTCAAGTTAGTCTCATTACTAGAGGTCAAGCATGTTTATGAGCTACTCAAGTCCTATTCTTATTAGCTATTCATGTTATGATTAAAGTATGATTATTTCAAGTATTTTGCGGGACTTGACTTAGCATCGATTGAGGCTTAAGATGGGGGATCGACTCAAAGGGTCCTTACATAAAGTCTTTAGTCTCTAAAATATGTGCCACTATAGGATTATGATTATTACCCTTTCTATACTAGTGGATCCATCTAGTCATGTTATCATATTTGGTTTGCCTTATCAAGTAGACCACACCTAGCCGGGTGGTGTCATGCCCGTCCACCTGACCGGGAAGGGGAGTGTCATGCCTTGGGTTCAAAATTGTAGCTACTTGGTCTATATCAGTTAAGGTCTCTTTCCACATATGTGTGCTATATATATTGTGCGAGATAAATAATCTACAAGCATATTTTATTATAAGCATTGATGATACATGTCATATTGAGATTATTTATCTATTGCTTATGATTATGATTTTGACTATACTTAGTCCATTCAAACGTACTAACGCATACTCTATGCCTATATGATATTACCATGTAGGGACCGCAGCACCTTTCGATCATCCTCCACGTGGCTAGTTCGGTACTTCAGACATAAGCATTAGTGAGTCCTCATGACCAAGGATACTATCTACGCACTCTTTCTACTCAAGACTTCTTTATGTTGAACATATGCTATTATGAGGGTGATCCCAAAAAATGTCTTGGCCCCAGCTCCATTCCATGCTAGAGGTGTTGTTGGATATTATTATATATTTATGTTATGACATTGACTCTTTATGCTTTTATGAATATCAACATTTCCCTTAGGCCCACTTCTCTTTTTAGTATATTTTGTTGTTGTATAATTTGCTTCCACGACTAATGATATATGATTGATATGCTAAGAGGCTTGTTTGGAGTCCCTTTGGGTCCCCATTCGCCGTGCCACATCTAGGCCCTAGGCTTGGGTCGTGACAATCTTGGTATCAGAGCACTAGGTTGTTAATGATCCTCAGAAATCCAACACACTGCATTGATTAAAGTCTTGTTCATGGTTGTGAAGAGCTCCATAACTATGAATGGGAAGCTATGAGGTGTTCTAGGAAATATTTCACTTCTGCAAGGTCTATATCGTGATTTAGGTGTAACTATAAGGCTTTTTCCCTAATGAATACTCTTGTTTCCTTTTATATCATGTTGATTCCAAGTGGAGGAATAAGAAGAGCCCGTACTCCCGAGGAGCAATCGACCCCTCCCACTCCTCAAGCTTCTCAACATGGAGGGGCAGATCAAGAAGAGTTTTGAGATGCTATCACAATGTTGGCCCGTGCTATGACCAACCAAATGAACCAAGGGGCCTAAGTCCCTCATTCTCCCACTCCAGCCTCTAGGGTGAGGGATTTCAAAAGAATGAACCCACTGAAATTCCATGGATCCATGCCAAAAGAGGATCCCCAAGAGTTCACTGATGAGGTGCATAAAGTGCTATCTATCATGGGGGTTAATTCAGAAGAGAAGGCGGAGTTAGTAGCCTACTAACTCAAAGTTGTTGCCCAAATTTGGTTCACCTAATGGAAATTGGAGAGGAGAGATGATGATGCTTTTCATTGGGAGGAGTTCAAAGCCGCATTCCTCAACCAGATCTTTTTAATTGAGCTAAGGGAGGCTAAGATAATGGTGTTTATGAACCTTAAGAAAGGTTCCATGAGTGTGAGGGAGTATTCCCTCAAGTTTAACAAGATCTCTAAGTATGCTCCATAATTAGTTGTCAAACCTAGATCAAGGATGAACAAGTTTGTGTCAGGAGTATCCCGACTTGGTCAATGAGGACTTTTTTGTACTGCCATGCTAGTAGGTGATATGGATTTGTCTCGAGCCATGACATATGCTGAAAAACTAGAGAGAGAAAAGCTTAGAAAAGAAAAAGTGATGAGTCCAAGAGAACTTATTTTGAAGGCGGTTTCCAAGGTTCCAAGGGTGGCTGGTTTCCTCAAGGCCACAAGTTCCAAGGCCAAGGGTCTTCCAGTGATGCTAATAAGAGTTTTTCCAATGATAGGGTGTCTAACCCAAGATTCCAAGGTGGTAATGGAAGGATGACAAATCCTAGATGCCCAAGGTGTGAAAAGAACCATAGTATCCAATGCTTGAGAAATTTCAATGCTTGTTTTGGTTGTGGTGAAGTGGTTCACAAGGCTATTGATTGTCCTCATGCTCAAAACAAAGGTCGAGATGGCCGTCCACAAGGCTAAGGTGCTAATGCGGGTCCAAGGGCTAAGGGAGGCCAATAAAGGGGTGCTCTAAGGCAAAATAAATTTTATGCTCTTCAAGGAAGGCAAGGGGTGGATGAGGTGCCCGATATCATCACTGGTATGTTAAAGTTTTTCAATTTTAATGTGTATGCATTGATAGATCCGGGTGCTACTCTTTCTTTTATTAATCTTTTTGTTGCCAAAAAGCTTCATATGAGTCCCGAATTATTGTGTGAACCATATGAAGTGTATACCCCCCATTGGTAAGTCTATTGTTACTATAGAAGAGTCTATAGAAATTGTCCCGTGTTCATATTGCATAAAGTTTTTGCCTTATGATTTTGTTAAATTAGATATGGTTGATTTTGATGTCATTCTTGGGATGGATTGGTTGCATGCATATTATGCTTCTATCGATTGTAGAACCTGTAGGGTTAAATTCCAATTCCCTAATGAGCCCATCCTTGAACGGGAAAGTCGTGATGTGGTGGTCAAGGGTAGATTAATTTCTTGTCTTAAAACCCAAAAGTTGATTTCTAAGGGTTGCCTTTATCATCTTGTGAGGGTTAGGGATGTTGAGTCCAAAGTTCTTCATAGTGAGTTAGTTTCAGTGGTTAATGAGTTTCTTGATATCTTTACCGATGAGCTTCTTGATGTTCCTCCTAAAAGGGAAATAGACTTTCGTATAGATCTCCTTTCCGATACTCAACCCATTTGCATTCCCCCTTACCATACGGCCCTGGTGAAATTGAACGAGTTAAAGGAACAATTGAGGGATTTGTTGGAGAAGAGTTTCATAAGGTCTAGTAAGTCACCTTGGGGTGCACTGGTTTATATTTGTGAAGAACAAGGATGGCTCTCTTAGAATGTGCATTGATTACCGGCAACTTAATAGGTTTACCATAAAGAACAAGTACTCTCTACCAAGGATTGATGACCTTTTTGACCAACTATAAGGGGCTAATCACTTTTCTATGATTGATCTTCACTCCAGGCACCACCAAATGAAGGTGAGGGGGTGGATGAAATGACCCCAAAAAGTGCCCGAAAATGTGCCTCGGAAGTGCCTAGAATCGTAATTTTCATATATCTCAAAATTCATGCGTGATATCAAAAATTCGACTTCATATTCTTGTTCAAGGGGAAAATTGAGTGAGAAATGGGTCTAACCCAAATTTTAGAGCAACCATATAAAAATCTGAAATCCCAAAGTTAGCGAAAAAGAGTGAAGAATTGCACCCCATGCGCAATGCGCCAGTGGCACACTATAGTGTATTTTGTGCCATATTTTATTAGTTCGGTCCATGGCTTTTGGGTCTGGGGCCTACATCTCCCTATATGTGAAAATACCTATACTTAGCTATATTTCACCTTTATATCATTCAATACATTCCCCAAAACCCTCTCAAACACTTGGACTGTTATTTCACTCAAAATCAAGTGTCCAAATCCCTTCCGGATCTTAAAGAATTCATCTAAGCTTCAAGTTTTCATTCCAACCTTCATCAAGGAATTCTCCAAAGTCAAGGTATGTGAGTTTCATTCATGGGTTCCTTTTTCCCATGAAGCCCAAGCTTCCTTTTTACCTAAATTGCTTGATTTCAAGTTGATTTACTTATAGGTCTTACTTATTATGAATTAGACTATGAACTATGTTGGGGTTTTCATGAAATTATGACTATTTTAGAATGTTTTGAGCTACAAATCTATAACCCATTATGGGATTTGATGAAGGGTTTTGATGTATATTGCTTGAGGGGGTTACCAAGTATTGATGGATGCATTAACATTGAATTTTTTTGCATGATTTCACTCTTGAACTGAATTGTTTTACACTAGCACTACACACCCACCAAGTATTTGATAAAATATCTAGTTATGATTTCTTGAGTTGTTGAAGGTCCAGTGCATGTCTTATAAGTTGAATGACTTTATGATGATGAAAGGAATGTTTATGTGAGTTATGTTCATGAGAAGTATTTCTATTATTCTAAGATGGCCATACCTTGGTGAGGTGGTGCTACACCTTGACCACTATGATGGAAGGGATGAAGGTCATAAACCAAATTGAGGGGTTGATACCTTATTAAATAAATTGAGGGGGTTGATACCTCATTAACCAAATTAAGGGGGATGATACCTCATTAACCAAATTGAGGGGGTTGATACCTCATTAATGAAATTGAGGGGGTTGATACCTCATTAACCAAATTGAGGGGTTGATATCTCATTAACCAAATCGAGGGGTTGATACCTCAATCACCTCAGATATGGGCAGTATATTTAACAACCAAATTGAGTGGTCAATACCTCAATCACTTAGGATGGGAGGTGGTAAACCCATTAGATAAATGATGGCCTCTTCCTACATACCTAATATATTCTATATAAGCATGATTTTCCTTCAAGTATCATTCATACATGTCATATTGTTATTATGTTTTCCATTGCCTAAGTTTATACATTTTGATTATGTTGCCTATCTCTTGTTGCATTGCATCATGCATACTTTGTATATTCAAACATACTAATACATACTATATGCCTGCATGATGTTACCATATAGGAACTAGAGCTTCATTTGATCATCATCCTCCTTCTCATGGTTAGTGATATCTATTCAAGCTAGTTGGTAAGTCCTCTAGTTCGAGGACATTGTCTATGATCTTAAGCTATATATTGAGACTCTTTTCTTTAATGTATGTATTGATTATGAGGGTGAGCTCGGTTACTTGTCTTGGACCTTACTCCTATCTACGTTTAGAGGTGTTGTTGGACAAGTTGTGTATTTATGCTATGAGCCTTGACTCTCTTTTCTCTAGATGTTTTAATTATGAAAGAGTCTTCTTAGTCCCTTATCCTTGTTTTTATGTACTCTTTTTGTTGCTTTAATGCTTGACCAATGATGTGTAATGATATGTAAAGAGGCTTATTTGTGGTTCCTTTGGGTTCCCCATTCACCTTGTCATGTCTAGGCCCTAGGTTTGGATCATGACAAATATGGTATCACAGCAGTAGGTTGTTAATGGTCCTCGACGTCCAACACACTACGTCGATTAGAGTCTTATTCATGGTTGTGTTGCACACCATAACTATGAGTTAGAGGCTATGAAAAGTTTAAAGAAATATTTCCCTTCTTCATGGTCAATGTCGTGCTATAGAGTTGAGGTAAGGTTTTTCCCCATAATGATTGTTCTTTTCTATGCTAGATTATGCCTAACACAAGAGAAAAAAGAGCTCGCTCTCCAGAAGAACAACTGGCTCATGAAGAATACTGAGATGCATGTTAGCTCATGTCGTGGTTAAGCAAATCAATCATGGGGTACAAGCCCCTCATGTTCCTACCCTGGTATCTCGAGTGAAGGACTTGATGAGGATGAAGCCACTAGAGTTCTATGGGTCTAAGGTGGGTGAGGACCCCGAAGAATATGTGGATGAGGTGTTAAAAGTATTAGCTATCATGGGTGTTAGGTTGGAGGAGAAGGCAGAGTTAGCGGCATACCAACTCAAGGGGGTGGCCCTAATATGGTTTACTTAATGGAAGGAGGAGAAGAGCTTTTTCTGTCCGTGAAGATCCCACCAGAGAGCCCTCTACTTCTAATAGGCCATGAACTAGATCAGAATCATTCTCAACGAGTCCATAAGAAGTGACCCCATTTTTTTCATCAGGTGTGATACTATGGGAGGAGTTTAAGGTGGCTTTCTCAACCGATTCTTCCCTCTTAAGCTTAGGAAGGACAAGATGATTGAGTTTATGAATTTGAAGCAAGGGTTTATCAGTGTGACGGAGTACGCCCTCAAGTTCAACCGACTTTCAAAATATGCTCCACAATTGGTTGACGACCCAATGTCTAGAATGAACAAGCTCGTGATGGGTGTATCCGATGTGGTGAGTGAGGAGTGTTGGGCTGCTATGTTTATTAATGATATGGACTTATCCTACTTGATGATCTATGCTGAATAATTAGAGGAGGAGAAGATGAGAAAGAGAAGGGCTAAAGAAGCCAAGCGGGCCCATTTTGAAGGAAAGTTCCAAAGTCCCAAAGATAGAGGTGATGTTAGGTGTCAACCATGTGGTAAGATTCATAGAGACCCATGTTTGAGGGACACCGATACTTGTTTCCGTTATGGTGAAGAGGGGCATAAGAGGAAAGATTGTCCTCGTAATCAAGGTAAGGGTGAAGATGTTCGTCCTCAAGGTGGTGCTCCGAGGCACAATCGGTTTTATGCTCTTCAAAGAAGGCAAAGAGGGGATTAGGTGCCCGATGATACTACCGGTAAGTTGAAGGTTCTTCTTGATTTTGTTGTACATGCTTTGATGGCTCCGAGGGTCCCTATTCCTTTCATTATTTCTGTTTGTTGCTAGTAAGATTCATATGTGACCCGAATGGTTATGTGAGTCTATTGTGGCTAGAAGGTCTATAAGCATTGCCCCATGTTCTTATTGCATAGAGTCTTATCTTGTGATCTTGGTTGAATTTGGTTTGATGGGTTGGAGGTATTGGGGTGATTTGGCCACTTGCATAGCATGCTTCTAATGAGTGTAGAACCCGTAAGGTTGTAATATGATAGTTAAGGATAGACGATCTATTTGGTCAACTATATTAGATTAGTCACTTCTCTAAGAATAATCTTTGATTCAGTTTTGTCCCCAAGTGAGGATCAGGGTAGCTGATATCTCTAAGTGTCTTTTCGAACTAGGAGTGAGCATTTTGAGTATTGGTGGAGTTGTTTGATTGATTTATGCATCGGCTATGTTTATGGGTTTCATGAATAAGGTCCTAAAACCCTACCTTGACATGTTGGAGGTGGCGTCTAATGGTGGAGCATTGATTTATTTAGAGCTTGTAAGTCATTTTTGGGGTAGTGTTGCAAGTCTTAGGAGATGAGAGGTTGCTTGTTAATTATGACAAGTGTGAATCGTGGGTAACAAGAAGGTGGTTAGAGCTATTTAAGGATTATGATATGAGTGTATATTATCATATCGGTAAGGCTAATCTTGTGGAGGATGCTTTGAGTAGGGTATAGCCTAACATGTGTTGATGGTGGCAAAAAGATGACTAGGGAGGTCCATCGGTTGGCTAGATTGGGAGTTAGGTTGGAAGAGGTTGGCTACGATTGTGTAGTGGGGGCTAATGATTCTAGACCTTTATTGGTTGATGAAGTGAAAGCAAAGCAAGACCTTGACCCCACCTTGTTAAAGTTGAAGACCTTGGTGAGAGATGATAAAGTGAGAGTTTTCTCCCAAGAGAGAGATGATATAATTAGATACTAAGGTAGGCCATGTGTGTTTGTGTTGATGGTTAGGTTCACTTAGAAGTCTCACCCATGAAGGGGTATGGTCCGATTTGTCAAGAAATGGAGTTAAGTTTGTGGTTTGTGAGTCCTTTTGGAGTATTGAGTAGAATTGGTGAGGTTGCATGTGAATGGGATTGCATA
Source organism: Solanum ossicruentum (assembly GCA_025774065.1). Classification (NCBI taxonomy): domain Eukaryota; kingdom Viridiplantae; phylum Streptophyta; class Magnoliopsida; order Solanales; family Solanaceae; genus Solanum; species Solanum ossicruentum. Next base: position 37,787 of record JAOTQR010078127.1, read on the forward strand.
TGGATATGGATATGGTTCGTCTGATTCTTCATGCTTCTAGGTTGAGGGAATGTTTTGGTGACTCTAGTGTTATAGAACTCCTTGAGGTTGTGGGTGTTTTGGAGGATAAGTTGGCTTAGGAGAAGGTCAGCGGTGGAGGTATTTGATGGATGGGTGGAAGAGTTGATTAATAAGGATGTAGTATTTGTCAAGGCCCTTTGGAAGGATCGTCAAGTCAAAAGTATCTCTCGGGGAGCTGGTGCGGGCATGGAAAAGCAATATTTGTACCTCTTTCACTCTATTTCTATGATAACAAATCAAGTCATTTTTATGATCTCAAAATCTTATGTTTCAGCCCTATGTCATTTGCATGCTTCATGTTTATTTTGACAAGTTCATAATGATTTTGACACTTATGTTGAGATTTTGAAAATGGTGCTTTAAATGTATTGTTGCATTCTTTGCTGGGGCTGATTTTTCCATTATTACTCTTATTATATACTTTTTTTTGACATTCGTAGATGAATGTTCCCAAGGGTGAGATATTGAAACGATCCCAAAAAGTGCTCGAAAATGTGCTTTGAAAGTGCCAGGAATCGTAATTTTCATATATCTCAAAATTCATACGTAATATCAAAAATCCGACATCACATTCTTGTTCAGGGGCAAAATTGAGTGGGGAGTGTGTCTAATCCAAATTTTAGAGCAACCTTATCAAAATCCAAAATTCAAAAGTTGGTGAAAAATAGTGAAGAATCCCGCCCTAGGCATGATGTGCCAGGGGCTCACCATAGTGCCTTTTGTGCCTAGTTTTATTAGTTCTATCCAAGGCTTTTGGATCTTGGACCTAAGTCTCCCCATGCGTGAAAATACATATACTTAGCCATAATTCACCTTTATATCATTTAAGACATTCCCCAAAATCCTCTCAAGCACTTAGACAATTATTTCACTCAAAATCAAGTGTCCAAATCCCTTCCAGATCCTAAGGAATTCATCGAAACTTCAAGTCTCCATTCCAATCTTCGTCAAGAAAATCTCCAAAGTCAAGATATGTGGGTTTCATGTATGGGTTCCTTTCACCCATGAATCCCAAGCTTCCTTTTAACCTAAATTGCATGATTTCAAGTTGATTTACTTATGGGTGTTACTTATTATGAATTATACTATGAACTATGTTGGGGTTTTCATGAAATTGTGACTGTTTTAGTATGTTTTGAGTTATGAATCTATGACCCGTTATGGGATTTGATGAAGTGTTTTAATGTATATTGCGTGAGGGTGTTACCAAGTATTGATGAACGGTTTTACATTGAATTTTCTTGCATGATTTTACTCTCGAATTGCATGGTTTTACACTAGCACTACACATACCACCAAGTGTTTGATAAAATATCCGTTATCATTTCTTGAGTTTTTTAAGGTCCAATGCATGTCTTATGAGTTAAACGACTTTATGATGATGAAAGGAATGTTTATATGAGTTATGTTCATGAGAAGTATCTATATTATTCTAAGATGTCCATGCCTTGGTAAGGGGCTGCTACACCTTGACCACTATGATGGAAGGGATGATGTTCATTAACCAAATTGAGGGGTTGATACCTCATTAACCAAATTGAGGGGGTTTGACTTATTATTAACCAAATTAAGGGGGTTGATACATCATTAACCAAATTGAAGGATTGATACCTGATCAACCAACTCGATGAGTTGATACCTCAATAACCTTGAATTTGGATGGTATATTTAATAACCAAATTGAGGGGTCGATACCTCAATCACCTAGAATAGGAGATGGTAAAACCATTAGCTAAATGATGGCCTCTTCCTACACACCTAATATGTTCTATATAAGCATGATTTTACTCCAAGCATCATTCATACATGTCATATTGTTATTATGCTATCCATTGCCTATGTTTATGTATTTCGATTATGCTGTCTATTTCTTATTGCATTGCATCCTACATACTTAGTATATTCAAACGCATTAGCACATACTATATGCCTGCATGATGTTACCATATAGGAACCAGAGCTCCATTTGGTCATCATCCTCCTCCACGTGGCTAGTGATATCTATTCAAGCTAGTTGGAAAGTCCTCCATTCCGAGGATAGTATCTATGATCTTAAGCTATGTATTGAGACTCTTTTTCTTTATGTATATATTGATTGTGAGGGTGAGCCCGATTACTTATCTTGACCTCCACTCATATCTAAGTTTAGAGATGTTGTTGGATAAGTTGTGTATTTATGCTATGAGCATTGGCTCTCTTGTCTCTTGATGTTTTAATTATGGTAGAGTTCCCTTAGCCCTTTATCCTTGTTTTTGTGTACTTTTTCTTTGTTGTTTTAAGGCTTTCGCGACCAAGGATGTGTAATGATATGCAAAGAGGCTTGTTTAGGGTTCCTATCTTGGCTCTACAGAAAGGATTGGAAGGGTATGTAGTTTATTTTGATGCCTCAAAAATTGGTTTGGGGTGTGTTTTGATGCAAAATGGTAAGGTGATAGCATATACCTCTAGGCAACTTAAGGTGCATGAGCAAAATTATCCCACCCATGATCTTGATTTGGCAGCCATGGTGTTTGCTTTGAAAATTTGGCATCACTACTTGTATGGGGTTCATGTTGATGTGTTTACTGACCACAAGTGTCTCCAATATGTGTTCACACAAAAAGATCTTAACTTGAGACAAAGATGGTGGTTAGAGCTCCTTAAATATTATTCTATGAGTGTGCATTATCATCCCGGCAAAGCTGATATTGTGGTTGATGCTCTAGGTAGATTTTCCATGGGTAGTCTAGCTCATATTGATGATGGTGGCAAAGAGGTGGCTAGAGAAGTTCACTGGTTGGCTAGATTTTGGGTTAGGGTGGATGAAGTTGAAAATGGTGGTGTAGTGATTGTTGATGGTTCTAAATCTTCTTTGATTAAGGAGTTTAAATCAAAACAAGATCTTGATCCCGCTTTGTTAGAGTTGAAGGCCTTGGTGAAAGATGGTAAGGTGGAGGTTTTCACTCAAGGGGGAGATGGTGCCCTTAGGTACCAAGGTAGGTTATCTGTGCCTAATGTTGATGACTTAAGAGAGTTGATCTTGAAGGAGGCCCATAATTCATCCTATTTTATTCACCCCAGTTCTACAAAGATGTATAGAGACTTGAGGGAGGTGTGTTGGTAGGGTGGTATGAAGAGAAATATTGCCAAGTTCATACCTGGATGTGACAATTGCCAACAAGTGAAAGACGAATATCAAAGGCCAGGTGGCCTAGCCCAAGACATAAAATTTCCTACTTAGAAATGGGAAGAGATCAAAATTAATTTTGTGGTTGGGTTGCTTAAGATTAAGAAACACTTTGACTCTATTTGGATTGTTGTGGATAGAATGACAAAGTCGACTCACTTTCTACCGGTCAAAACTACTTATGGTGTCGAAGATTATACCAAGTTGTACATCCATGAATTGGTTAGATTGCATGGGGTGCCCTTGTCTATCATTTTAGATCGTGGTGCTCAATTCACTTCTCACTTTTGGAGGTCCTTCCAAAGAAGTCTTAGTACCAAGTTTAAGCTTAGCATGGGTCAAATAGATAGTCAAACCGAGAGGACTATCTAAACTCTTGAGGATATGCTTAGAGCTTGTGTTTTAAAGTTTAGGGGTAGTTAGGATGAACATCTTTTCTTATTGAGTTTGCTTACAATAATCATTATCACTCAAGCATTAGTATGGCACCCTTTTAAGCATTTTATGGTAGGCATTATAGATCCCCAGTTGGGTGGTTTAAAGTGGAAAAGATGGCTTTGGTCGGTCCTGATTTGGTCATGGCGGCCATAGAGAAGGTGAGGTTGATAAGGAAGAGATTGAAAACAACCCAAAGTAATCAAAAGTCTTACTTTGTTGTGAGGGGAAGTGATCTTAAGTTTAAGGTTGGTGATTGGGTTTACTTGAAAGTTTCACCCATGAAATGTGTGGTCCAATTTGGCAAGAACAGGGAAATTGAGCCCAAGCTTTGTGGGTCCTTATAAATTTTTTAGGAGAGTGGCTAAGGTTGCATAAGAGTTGGAGTTGCCTATGGAGATGAATATGGTTCATAGGGTATTCCATGTGTCTATGTTGAGAAAGTATGTGGGTGACCCAAGTGTTTTAGTGCCCTTGGATGTTGTGGGCATTGTAGAAGATAATTTAACCTATAAAGAGGTCCCGGTGGGAATTTTTGATAGACAAGTGAAGAGGTTTATAGACAATGATGTAGTTTCCGTCAAGGTCTTTTGGAGGAATCAACAAGTTAAAGTGTCACATGGGAAGCTGAGGCAGACATGTGCCACGCCCCAAAGTCCTGTTAGGGCGGACTGGCACCCATTGTCGATAAGGCTCAGGAGAACCAACCTGTATCTATGCGCTTTCTATATATATTATAAAGGGTTTCCACATTTGACATGCCTTTAGGAAGATAAACAGTGATAACAAGTCAAAAGGAAATGCATACGACTAGGCCGTTGGGGCCATGGTATTTAAAGTACAAGACATGATCACACTACACTTTACATAATCTACAAAGCCTCTAGATAAGAGAAAAACATCTGATAAGGGTTGGGACAGGCCCCACCTCAACTAACTGTACAATACACACATGTAAGCTCTAGACATACACAAAGCCCCAAAGCAACCTGGAGCTTAGTAACAACAGCTGAATGTCATGTACTCTTACTGGGGAGATCTACTAGTACCTGTACCTGCAGCATGAAATGCATGTCCCCCATAAGGGATGTCAGTACGAGATAATGTACTGAGTATGTAAGGAAGGATATACTGTATATCAAGTAACAACTCAAATGAAACTATACACTGGTGTAACATAAGAGACCACCTTTAGTTATACTGTGGGATCATGTACTTTATGTTCTTTATTTTACTTTACCTTTACTGTAAAATCTGTGCACAACTGTAAAAAAAATGACCAACTGATCAGTGGTGAACTATATTGGGTTCGTCCCTGGCTAGGTTCTTCCTTAACCCCTCGGGCTACCCCCTTGATAGGATCGTCCCTGGCTAGGAGTTACTTCCACCCCTCAGGCTACCACCTATCAAAAACTATATACTGTATCTTTCAATTACCTTTGAGATTATTCTTTTGGTGGTCACAATGTTGGAACTATAGGACTGTATATGTAGCATATGACATGTAGATAATCATATAAGATAATATGACAATGAAAAAGAGTATGTTACACAAATAATGAAATGCGTATGAAATGAAACAACTCGTGAACTTTATCTAGTAATAAGAACTCATGTAACTTGGTATATAAACATGTATGTAGATTTGAAAGTGACTATGCATGGAAGCATGTGAACATGTCAAAGAATGGAGACATGGTTAATAGTTGTGTCGGAGTTGGCAAATGCCTTTATATATCAAGGAGAGATCTATGCTTAATGCCAAGTGATACGAAATCAAGTGGCCTTACATACCTCGTTGTCTGACCTTGTTACTACCTTAAAATAACATTTCCTTCCTCCAAATACTTATCTACAATATAGTAAGGGATATACCTAGCATTAGCATCCAATATACATATCTTGGCAGCCCAATTACATGACAAAACAACACGCGGGCAGCAAGCATTTAATTAGCGACGTCAAGGCATTTCTTCAACCCTTTTCGCCTATAACCGTATTTTCGAACAACCATTCTCATGTACATATCATATACATCTTGTTTTAGACTCTTGATAGGCTTACAACAGCCCACAAAGCATAACACATAACAATTTTACACAACCTTAAAATGGATAGCATAACGTTACCTTCCTTTGCTACATTTCAACGTCGGTAATTCCAAACCTATTCCAACTATAACCAAACTTTTCCAGCAACATTTATACAGATAAACAGTCCTAAAACAGTCTTATAATAGCACCCAAAAAGTCATAAAGGACGTGACCTAGTAACCTTCCTTCGAACAGCCCACCAGTTCCAATCAACATTTCATGTAAGATAACACAATAAAACGCGCTTCGAAAGTGAAACCAAAATCAGGGAAGCAACCTTAGGGTGATAAGTACAACTCAAACCATACTAAGAACATCAATTTCTCTTCA
>JAOTQR010078129.1:0-11553 GCA_025774065.1 Solanum ossicruentum
CAAAATTCACTTGTTTCCATACTCACGCACCATAAGTTATTTAAGTTTAAAATATACCTCGATCACAATAATTTTTCTGAAAGAGCAATTGACCTCCATTTAGTTAATTACGGGGTATAACATTTGGATTTTGTGGTATCCAAATTTAGAGTGACAAATCGATATGCCGCTATCACAGGATTATTTGATACTCTTTACTTTAAAAGAGTTCATGATTGATTCTCTTAATTGGAAGCTATATGTTTTCTCACTGTGGTAAACATTATTGGTGTTGGTGCCATGATGGAGCCAAAGCGTATGCTTCAATTTGCTTACCAATGCAATGATTATATATGCATGCTTGGGATATGCCATCCATAACTGTTATCTATTGTCCTGAGAAACAATTGATATCTAATGCCTTTATTGGTGTTGCAATGTACATAAGTAATTATTGTCATGCTAATGCTTATTGAATATGTGTCTGGTAGGTGAAGTGGGATTAAATTCGTTTCTACTTCCATTCGCTTAAGAGTATGTCTTATAGGAAAGTAAATTCAGAGCAAGTCCGAAGAACTAGGATTGTTGGATTTGGTTAGCTATAACCATCTATCTCCTTTATTGTCGTTTGCGTGAATGACAAGAAGGAGAAACCAGGACAGCCACGGTGCCAGATATTTGGCACTTTACATGAGCAGTTAGTGCATCAACGACTTCCCCTTATCTGTATCTGTCCCAAAACCATGCCAGCTGGGGTTTCCCCACTTGTCTGGTTGTGTTCATCTTCTAAATGTGCCTTGTGCCATGCTTGTTTTTATTAATATGTAATTTATGTACGACATTTTGTTATTTGATAGAGAAAATGCATAGAGAAATCTGATGTAGATTCTTTATAGTCTAGCTAGTTAGTGATGACTCTGCCACCATCCTTGTGCTTTCTTTCTTTGATGATGACCTTATCATTGTAACCATTTCTATCCATCGCCCTATTTATTCCATCCTCATAAATCCCTATTCATTAATCTGCTTGTATTCATGTTGTTTCACTCATTTTGGGCATCTCTTCATTTTTGATATGATGTTGGCATCTTAGATTTTATCAATAAAAAAAATGATGTCATCTTAGTTCTTAGATGGCATGATTGTTATGGTTATGTAATGATCTTGTAGTTCAATTTTTGAACTTATCTTGAAAATTATTGTTTTCCCCTTTCATAAGTTATTTTGGATTTATTTTGAACTATCTATGTGGTTGGAATTGCCATCCGGAGTTTTAAAAGTACAAATATGAGTTTTGATATTTTGGAAGTTTAAGTTGTTGAAAAAGTGAGTTTTTGTGTTATTATGAGTTTCGGGTGTCGGATCGGATATTCATGGATTCCATTAGTTCCGACGTCGAATTTAGTGTGGGAGAAGTTACAGAATTGAATTTAGAGTCAAAACAATGATTTTGGACCCAAAGTTGCACTTTTAGTTATTTCCGAAGTCAAAGTTTGAATTTGGTCAACATTCGAAGTTTGGAAGCTCGGATCGAAATTTTGATAGTTCCAATAGTTTTAGATGGTGAAACTAGCACTAGAAATGATCTCATTATAATTTTTGAAGTTTTCGAGGGCAGTTTTAGTATTTTGAGTTCTAAACTAATTTTATGGAGTTGCATCGGTAACTATGTCGAGGAGACCTTAGAACCAAATTATGATAATTCCGTTGAGCTTGGAAAATATGGATACATGTCTGGCTTGTATATTTTGGATTCCAAATGGACCTCGGGGGTCAATTCTGAGTTCTGGAATCTTATATCTCGTGCAAATCAATTTCTTCTCCGCGTTCGCGGAGTGTTGGGGCCATTGGCCTCCGTGATCACAGAGTAGCCTTCCGTGTTCACAGAGTGCTAGGTCGTTGGTCTCCGCATTCACGAGCAAGGCCTTTGAGTTTGCGGAGGTCTAGGTGTTCCTGGTCTCCGCGTTCACAAATGAACAAAGAGTATTTTTACCTTAGTTAATTTTAAAACGAGGAAACACCATTTTTACTCCAATTTCGAATTTTCAATCTTTCTTGGGCGCTTTTGATGAGAATTTTTGTGAAAAACTCTTAGATAAGTGTTTCTTTCATCAAATTAATTAATTTTCATGACGTTTATCGTGTTTTGTCTTGAATTTCATGAATTTGGACTATCAAAATTGAGGATTTTATGTCTTTGATTTAGAAATTTTAATTGATGATTTCTCCCTCAATTAGAACTCAATTTTGGTGGAATTTTTATCCACAAATTTTTTTCTTCCGTAGAATCATAATTTTTAGTCAATTTCCAGATTCAGGAACTTCAAATTTTAGCTCTAATTTTGACCATTTGCCCCTAAGTGTAATTCGTGTCAATATGGGTATCAAAATTCATCTCTTGAATACTAGTATTTGTATTTGATAGCGATTGCTTGATTTGGAGATCACTTTGAGGCTTGGATTGATTTAAAGCTTGGTGAGTATGGTTTCGACATCAAGGTAGGTTCGGCCAATCTTTTTGGGATTGGATTTGAGTTATTGAATATGTTTATGTGATAATTGTAAGATTTAGGTGGTTTCAAGAGTTATTGAATTTATACGTTAGAATTTTGGTGAAATTGTGATATCGATTATGTTGGAATTGGAGTAAATTGTGACTTTATCGGTAAGTTGAGATGTCTTCTTGAGATTTGGGATAATTTAAACTTTATTGTGGTAATATGAGACTTGTGATACCATTTGGGAAGATTTGTGGCAATTGAGTTACTTTTGGGAATCCTTTGCATATTTTGGGACTTGTGAAGTCCAGTATCTTTGATATACTTGGTTATTAATGAAAACATAGTGATTTGAGACATTAGCGATGATCTAGGGGACCAGTTGTGATTCTTGATATTATTTTCTCTGATTTTATGAAGGTTACGTTTTTAGTGTCTTATTATACTGTTGTTACATATCTTGATATTGTGGCATTGGTATATATTCATCTCATATTGTATCAGCCCCAGAGACATTTATGTTACTTGAGGAATCTATTTACTAGTACCAGAATCCGTCAAGGTATCATCAGCGCCAACATTCGTCATGATACTAAAAAGATCTATTGACCTATGCCAGAGTCCACCGAGGTATCTATCGGGGCCAGCATCCACCGGGATACTTAAGAGATATTAATATATGGTCTGACGAGACCCCCATGGATTCTACCTGGTGGCTTCAACTCGATAAATGTATACACTGGCGCCATATTCTGCCGTGATTTCACCTCGTGCATTACATTCATACATTACATATGCATTGCATCATTAACTGTTATTGTTATCTTATCCTGCTCTTATATTTATATATAATTATGTACTCACCCCTTAATTGCATGTAATAGGATCTTTGTTATTACATGCTTATTCGATTTCTCCTACCCTGTCGATTAAACCTATTGGGTATATTTTGGTATAGTCACCCCTACTTTGCTTCCTCCCTGCAGATCTAGCACAGGGACCTCTATCTTATTCTACCAGAGTTCTTTCTTACTATTCTAGATTTAGCGGTAAGGCTCAGACATCGAGTCATCGTGGATCTATTGAGATTTCTCTTATTGTTGTTCATTTCAGACTTTAGCTTTCATTATCAGAAAACATTTTATTTACTTATTCATACTATTTTATATGATCTTCTACTCATAACTCTAGGTTTTGACATTTCATACTAAGTGTTGTAATTGTTTTTGCTTTACCTTATTCTCCTTAGTCGCGATCTAATTTTGGGTCGTGACAGGTTAGATATGTAGTCCCCAAAGAAAAAATTATTACTCTATAGTTATCTATTGATGAGTTATAATTTCTTGATCTCGTTGTACTTGTGAGACTAAGCAACTAATTTATCTATTTATTATTTGTTTGTTCTAGTTTCTTAATATGCCTCTGTTTAAGGATACAAGACATTGATTTCTCATTTATATGCCTCAATGTATTAATTGTTTGCAATAATTTTTCTATTTGATCTTTGCAGTTAAAGATCATGTTTGTTGTTGACTACAGATGCTTAGTGAAGGCTACAGGCTCCTCAGCTATGAATACCCTTTTTATTATTGTCCCTGTATTTTGGCTTAATAGTATTGACAGTGACTGCTCTTGTCGTTTTGTTTGTAGAATATTGTCTAGTTCATTGGAATACTTATGAGGTTCTGGTTTTAGTGTATAATAAACTTGTCTTACTTTTCACATAACAATAGTATTAAGTTACTTCAGTCACTTCTCTTTATATCTTTTAGTGTTTTGACTATTGCTCTTACAGTGGTATGATGGAGCCACAAGGCTTATTGGCTATAGGATGACTAGTAAGCTTAACAGGCAATTTGGCCTAGTGATCAATGATGTAGGCGTTGAACTTGGTGACTATGGCAGATATGATTCCATAAATTTAGTTACATATTCTTTGTCAATGTGTCGGTTGAAAACGTTAAGGTAAATGTAAACTAAGGCCTTCATTCTTGAGAATGGAGGGAAAAAAAAGGTCATAAATAGTATTTTCAATTTGCTAGTCAAAAATAGAAACAAAAGTTTGTAGAAGGTGATCTGAATATTAGTATTTGCACTTCACCCAAAAAAACCAAGGGTCAATGTCATGACCCAAAATCCATGTGAGATGGCACTCACCTAACCCACCAAGGCGAGTCAGCTCGAATGATCACGCTCAAATTACACCTCCTAATTAAAGTATAAGCACTCATTGTCAAATATAGAACTTAACAGTGTTTAGGGTCGATCCCACGAGGAATATGATCTAGACTTGGAGTAATTAAAGCAATATGGATAAACTAATTAACTTACTTCTAGAAAAAGGGGTTTTCTATGTAAAAAGCAATGATTGAAACCTAAACTAAGATCAATAGTCAATGAACATATTACTAATTCAGTGAGAGTAAGTAATTAGGTTATTGTGTTCCCTATGAATCCCTAATGCAATATAACCTAATAATTATAACCTTTCCTAGTATGTAGCATGCAGAACTGGCAAGTTATTTCACCTAATTCCTTGGGTTGGCAACTAGGCAAGTTTCACCATGCAACTTGGGCAGTCTATAGGTGTCGCATTACTAACCCTTACCTTGGTCCCAATACAATCATCCCTTGGGCCGTTCAGGTTGATTAGATGAGTGTGCTCACATCAAATCTAGTTATTTTTTCTTTTTACCATTCATTACCCCTTTGGGTCGACGAATAAGAATAAGGCGAGTTCTAACGTTGGTCACCGTTAAAAAGCATTCAAAATGAAGAAATAAATAATACATGCATGCACACTTTCCAAGGATTACAAAATATTTAATTTTTACTTTGTTAGTTCTTCATGGTTCCCACAACCCTAGTTGTGAATTTAGCTACTCATGTTCGTTGTAGATGAAGAAATCATGATATAAGTTTGCATAATTGAACACTTACAACGAATAATTGAAGAACAAGAAATCTAACATCTCCATATAAATCACAATATCGAACTCCAAAGATAAATACAAAAGTTATCCACTCAAAATCTCCAAGAGCAATCTACAAGAAAGTAATAATATGTGTTCTCAGGTTCTGTACGTCTAAAAACACCTAAAAACCCTATTTATAATAAAAGAAAATCAAATCCTACCTTTATTAGGAAAACTGAATTTGGGGCCTTCCACGAGCCAAGTTATGAGTTGTGATTGAGTTTATGGCTCCCTGAAGGGTCTAGTAATCTGCCTCTTCAAAATCTATCATCCATGTATGAACTGTTTTTTATGACTCATAGATTGAACTACGGTTCATAGGTTCTTCGTCCAGTTAACTTTCAGAAACTTGTCAAATCTCTAGGCCTCCATTCACGAACAAATTCACGAGTCATGGAATGAACCATGACCCATCCTGTTAATCGTAAATTCAACTTTAGCAATTCAGCACCTCACTAGTTCAAGGCTATGAGTCGCCACCTATGGCTTGTGGATCAAATCATACTCGTAGGTAGTCTCGTACATCACCAAAAAACTACAACTTATGCAATTTTCACAAAAAACTCCCTGAATCCTATAATCCTGCAAAACTAATATAAAAACATACCAAATCTACTAAATCGCTTAAAGAATGCATAAAATTCTAAGTTTAAAACATTAAAAATATTATATTTTTTGCGGCACATCAACACCCTCTACTTAAAATTGTTGCTTGTCCTTAAGCAACAGACTCAATCTAACATAAGCAGTACAACATACACCGCGACCTCAATCTCATAGCATACACTATATCTCAGTCAATCACAGACACCCTTTCAAAACTATTAGTGCATATACAACACAGATATCAAACAAACTCAAGTGGATCAATACATGACAGAGTAATTTTGACAAGCAAGGTAATGTATATAAGCAACAATCACCGAAACTTTGACAGGCAAGGTAATGTATATAAGCAACAATCACCGAGGTAGCCAACAATTACAATGTAATTCAAGTGTCATCACAAAAAGAAGTCCCACTTTTCACTTAAACTAATGTTCAATGCTAGGGACTGACAAATATGCTCACGCTTATAATTGATATTCAGACACTGTGTACAATACCATAGGGTTATCCCTATATTCATGACCATGACGTTCGACCAATTGTAATAGGATTACTATAGAACTTCTTTAGCTTGTAACGTAAGCTTAGGGAGCTTGGTATTACATATTTTGAGACATAATGACTAATTTCCCTCCTTGACATTTTCCTATTTGGCACTTTGCCTTACCAACATTGGCATTTTAACTCATTGTTCCCTTTTTCCTATTTCAAATACTTCTGGGTGCACTTTTTCTACTTCTCCGCTCATTGCCTTTTATTTTCCTCAATTCTCTTTCATTTCAACTAAAATTTTGGCATTTATGTATTTCTTCACACACCCATTACATATTTTTCCCTTTTTCATTGTACACTATGCTTCCCTTCTCGTCTTGATGTAACTTTTTTGCAGAAACTACCCTCAACTTAGGCTATTGGCTTGAGTTAAGGTGCATGATATCCGACGTGTTCCACTTTTGGTAGCCACCCTCAACTTAGGCTTTTAACTAAGTCAAGTGCACAATATTCAAGGAGGGATCAGGGTCAAATTCAAGATTTTTATAGATAAAAAAGGTCACTGACTTAGTTGTTTACAAAGAAAAGGTACATGTATGACTCAAAAATTAGGATCAAGTGATACATACTGTATTTGGTTGGTTATTTTAAACTAAGTGGATCGGACTATTATGAACAACGGCCTATGATCCTTTCTTAATCAACTAACCTACAATCTCAGTCAGAGTAACAAGGCAAGTTTTGGATTGAAACACAGTATAAGAGTAACACATTAAAGCTCACACATACTTGCTACTAAATTCACTATCAACGTAAACTTTCAGATCATTCTTTTTATCACATTCTAGCTTTATCTCATCAGAACAAAACTGTCTGCTGATCCAACATGGTTGTTATCAAAATTATCCTTTTAGCATATCATCAATTTCAAAAATATAGAGGTATAATTTTTAAGTATAAACTACTAATATATGTCACAGATATCAGTACAATATACTACCAATACTACTTATATATCCTAAATGTGTCATTCAACAAAAAGCAAATGTCCTTAGGGAAGAACACAAGCAAGAAAACCCCACGAACTCAAAAATTGGAGTAGATATAGGCCTTGGTTACTCAGGCTTTACCGAGGCCTATAACTACCTACCCCCATCTAAAAATCTTTGCATTGTCCTTAATGCAACAAAACAACACCTAAAACTGGAGTAGGGGTCAACAAAAACATACCTGGTCATCTAAGCACCAATGTCAGTCTGTGATCCACCATCTTCAACCTGCTGGGTGGTCTCCTCTGTTGCGGTGGCCTGTCCTGATGGTCAAGCACCTAACATCATCTCCTACTCTCGTGCTCGTCGTATCACCTTATCAACTATAGAGGCATGTCTAGCAGCCTCCAACTGTTGTTGCTCCAGTCTCTCAGCATGTCACCCGGAAGCCTTAGTATCACCATTTCTCATACGTCACCTCTTTCCAAAGGCAGGGGCTGCGGGCTCATCTGCAAATAGGTCCAGCACTGGTGTTGTGATAACCTGCATAGGAATCATCAATGGTGCTGGAGCTACTGCCCTCATTTCCTCACAAAGCTACTAGATCTGAGTCGAACTGAGGTAGTCCTCCACGCGCCTCTCAAATGCATCCACACGGCCATGTAAAGGTGACAATCTCTGCTCAAGTGTAGTTGTATAGTGCGTCTGAATATTCTTCATGAAGAATAAGGTCTTTTCTCTTCTTCCTACTTTTTTCTTCCTTTTACTTTATATTTTTATAACATATAATATACTCTAGTTGAGTATGCTAAGTTAAAAGATACCAAAAAACATATGTATAAAAGGGGTCATTTCTTTTGGTGATTTTTTTTCTGTTAGAAGCAAAATTTGGAAATAAACTATAACGATGTGAGTTTAAGCGACCATTTTATTTTGGACCTTTCAACCATTTGCTAGTAATAGGGTTAATGCTTAAGTATCCCAAACTATGACTGAAATTTCAATTGGATCCTAGTACCCCCCCCTCCCCCCCCGCCAGCCGCCATTGTACTCTTCGTTTTTTTTTTCTTTGACCTGAAACCTGGTGATTGTGTTTGTACACATGCGTCTGTATGTCAGCAAATACATTTATTTTTGTTTTTTAAGTTTTAAATTCTTTGTTCTTTATCTTGTATTAAATCAATTTTAATACATGTAACTTTTTTAAACAAATTTTTTCTTGTATTTAAACTCTTTTTAAAATCTTTTTACCTTCATTTTTTTTGTAGAGGTAGGGGAAGGGGAAATAAAGAGGGAATTATAATATGGGGAATCGAACTCTCACCAACAAGGTGAAAGTTAAGGTGCCAACCAAGTGAACTACTTTTTTTACCTTCATTCATTGTTTGATTTGATTTACTCTTTTTGTTTTCTTTGTCTTTCCTTTTGATTTTATTTCGAATTATTCCAAATGCTTTGTATTAAAATAAGTTAATTTTGATGGATATCAAAATAAGCAATTTTGATATCTAAGTAAATAAAATTAAATAAAGCATAAATAAATTAAAATGTTAAAATTAAAGAATATTTTTAATTATTTTTAAAAAATATATACATTATTTTTTAAAATTATCAAAAGTGAAAAGATAAAGAACTAATGAAAGAAGAAAATAAAAAGTTTAAAATGGGGAAGAAATTAAATAAATACATTACATAGAAAGAAATGGAATATCAAAATAAGTAAAGAAAATTAAATAATGCATAAAATATTAAATATTAAACTTAAAGAATATTTTAAATTATTTTAAAAATATGTATAATTATTTTAGAATAATCAAAAGTGAAAAGATTAAAAAAATTAATTGAAAGAAAAAAATAAAAAAATTTAAATTGAGAAAGTAATTAAATAAATATTTCAAACGGAAAGAATTAAAATATCAAAATAAGCAAAGAAAATTAAATAAAGCATAAAAAAGTAAAACGTCAATTAAAGAACATTTTTAATTACTTTTTCAAAAAAATGCACATAACTTTTTTTAAAATAATTAGATGTGAAAAGATTAAAAATCAATGAAAAAATAAATAAAAAGGTTTGAAGTGGGGAAGAAGAAATAATATTTGACATAGAAAAAAATGAAGACAATTAAATATATAGAGGTTTTAATATAATAATTATGTGTACTAACTAATTATAAAGTTATCAATGTACTAACTAATTATAAAGTTATCAATTTAAAAAATATGTGTTCAATTTTTCACTCATCACTTGCCTCCAAGAGAGTGTGCACGCTCTCTATGCCATGTCAGCTTTTAGTGTATTTATCTCATATTAAAATAGTTTAGAGGCTAATAAAATTCTAGTAAAGTTAAGTTATATCGTTGGAATTTTGGCCATAGTATGTATATTCCCTAATATAAATGGATTGTACCAGTCGAGAATTAGGTACCATAGGGGATTTTGGTTAAAACGGATTGGGATTAATGTTATCAAATCTTATGGCTTAAAAAATCAGGTGACATATCATTAAAAAGTAGGTGGATGCAACACTTTCCAGCTTGTATGACTTTCTAAGTGAAATTAAAAAAATAATAATAATAATAACTTTTCTAATATACAAGTAAAAGAATGAGTTTTTGAGTGAAAGAACCAAAAAACATGAGTGACTTTTCTGATATAAAGAAAAAGAAAAAGTGACTTTATTTATCGGTTTTCAATAATTACATGATCATTTACGAAATAAACTCATTAAGCCTAGGATGAACTCATTAAATCCTTCTACATGCAGCAATCAATTGGCTAGCGGCAAATCTTTATATAAAGCTCATCCACAGGGGATTAGTCCTTGGCCTGTCGAGCTAGAGATACCTTGAGAAACCAAAAAAAAAACTCATCAAACTCACAATGACTGCAATGGATATGATATAATTGAAACAAGAGTTTAATTATATGCACTGTCATGATTTTGTTCCAATTAGTTAGTCTTCTACACATTTTTGTTCCAAATGACAATTACACCTGAACATGATGTTATATTGTTAAGATTTATGGGAATAGGAATAATGTTAACGAGAGGAGCTAGTGTGGTAATTAGTTGGTTTCAACGAGGAGTAAGTAAAATCAACGTAATTTAACTAATGTAAGTATTACAATACCTTCTGCATCAGATTATTAAGAGCAGACCTTTGATTTAGTAGATTAAGTAGAGACAGTAGCAGGGCAACTCTCTTTTGGCATGTCAGCTCAAATATGTGATAAAGTGAAGAAGAGCATATATTATTTCACTGCATGCCAATAGAGAGTAGCCCTATCACTGTTTCCCTTATTATCATAACAATTTTTTTCCTCATTTTTCTGTTTCTGATTCATCACAAAAGAGCCCTTCCGCGTTTTATAGAGCATACCCTTCATTTGTTAAGAGATGGAATAAACCACTGGAGAATCGGCATATCCTATGAGTTGTATGCATTAGATGGTTGCTTTTTCAAGGGTCAGAAATGGGCATAACTTCCCTATCCCTTTACAATGTTCAGCAATTGCCTTGTCCGTCAATTTGTAGGTGACATGCGGAAAAAGTAAGTTGCTCAATGCAAGAGATGTTGCATTAGTTTGCCATTTGACTCGTAGAGTTGTGACTAAGGACATTCAAACAGCATATCCTCCGCATATTCCTCGTTTACTCTTTTTCTTCCATCTACATTATATTTCTATACCTTAGGCTCAATCTCCTTTTTAAACACTCTCGAACTTGGTACGAATTATTTGTTTCGTCTCTAAGCTATTGATAGACTTAAAAACATCCTTGGCAACCTAAACTTAAATACACTCCTCAACTTGACGAACTAAGCCTATCAAAGAAATGAGTGTATTTAAGTCTATCAATACTTTAGGGACGAAACTAATAATTTGTACCAATTTTGACAGTGTTTTTAGTACTTCTCTCCCTTTCCTTATATACAGTAATTCAATTTCCTGGATGCCATTCTCGCATATGTTCATAAATTTTTAAGATACCGAGGGCCAATATCTCCCAA
>JAOTQR010078130.1:0-11552 GCA_025774065.1 Solanum ossicruentum
CAGCTTAAAGCCAAAAACCATTCATAGTAATTCATATTTTGGCTCAAATGCTAAAATCATAGTTCATACTCATAATACTAATGCATAAGAATAGCCCATTCATATATCAAAATGGTGCAAGCACTTAAAATGCTCAAAGAGCCATAATCAATAGACATATATGTGGTCACATCTTTTCATAACCAATATCTTATCAAAATCATATCATATAAAAAAATTAGGCTTAACCCACTTTCTAATTTGCACAGTAATCCAAGTACATGAATGCATATACTATGAATAATGAGAGAATGAGATGGGTAATTAAGATTCAATCTTAAATCCATAATATAATATGAAATTCCATTGGAAGCATAATTAAGTCCACATTTAAAATCGTAATGTAATCATCCATGCATAAACAAGCTTTAAAGGGGACATGCATGCTTATAATTCCATAAACCCAAAGCAAATCCTCAATAATGGCTTAAATCACCACAAAATAATCAAATAAACACTACCCATGCACAAAATAGAAACTTTATGAATCATAATATTCAAAACCACGATTTAAAGTAAGCTAGAAATTCATGAAATTGCTTGAAAATAGTTTGGGTCTCCTTGATTGGAAGGTAATCAAGGATCACACCCATATACCTTTACCAAGATGAAGAAACCCCAAAGAATTTGAAGAAGAAATGAGTTCCCTAGCTCAAGTATTGAAATCCCCAAGAGTTCTTGTAAAGAAAGCTTTTGAGATGATTTAAAATATGAGAACTAATTTTGAATGTCTGAGATAGGTTTTAGGTCCTTAGATGCCCTTAGAATAGCATAGGAAATCCCAAAAAGATCAACATAAATAACTTAATTTATGATAACACAATTAATGAATAAGAGTAAAAATATACCCGAAGTCGTTTGACTGGAGGGTAAATGGTCCATGTAGCATTACATGGTCTGTGAAATTGCTCGTGAACCCACACTTTAGCAAAATTTCTAGAAGTTAGAACTTGACTTCAACACTTAGAAAAAATAAGGAAAAGTTCACATATACGGAAGGCACCACGAGTCGTGTGGCATTCCATGGTCCGTGTGGAGTGCCCGTGAAGCAAGATTTGAGAAAATATCTTGATGGAAGGAGAGTACATGCCTGGCCACACGTCCAGTGAAGATAACCATGGTTTGTGAGAAGGTTTGAGGCACCATACTTATCCAAAATGCTCCCTCTCATGCCAACCTTGTCTCATACACCAAACATACGGCCAACTACACGGTTAGTGGAAAGGCACACAACCCATGCCCCATAATTTAGAACAAAAATTGTCATTTCAAGCCCCAAGTTATTCCCACGGGTCGTGGAAGCCTCACTGGCCATGTGGGAAAACTACACATGAGGGTCTTACGAAAATGGTCATAACATATTCATCAAAAGTCGAAATAAGGTGAAACCGAGTGCATTGAAAAACTGATTCAATGATCTTTAATTTGGTAAGTCATGAGCCCCCCAGTTCCTTTTTCCCTAAAAGATACGCCCCTTTTAAAGTTGACCCTTATACCAGTACTTGTGTCAAACTTAGCCAACGAAAATTCCTTTGAACTTTGCTTGATGTAGTGAACTCTTGATGGCCTTGAATGACATAAATAAGCTCGAATTGAAGGCTTTGAAGTGAATTTAAATCGATCTTGGAGGTCTAACTATTGTGTCACTTTAGCTCAAAACTTTTCGAAACCAAATGTCAAGCGTCACCAAAGCTATACAAAATTTTGGGTCCTTACATAATCGATGGAAAATAAAATTAAATTAACTAATACAAGAGAGAAATCAATATGGAGAGAAACTAGGGTATTGTGTTTCCTCTGATTCCTCAATTCAGTATCACTAGATAACCCAATTCTTTTTTAGTGTGTAGCATACAAGATGGTAAGTTATGTTTATCAAGCCTTTTAGTCAAAGGGAAGTGAATTTCACTATGTGATTTGGCCCATCTCCATAGTGTGCATTACTAACCCATACCTATTAGTCCCAATACAACCTCCCATTGGCGCAATTTGGTTGATTAGATGAGAACACATCAATCGAATTCTGTTAATTAATCTCTTTTCTTATTCATTACTACCTTAGTCCAGTCTGTAACACTAGGTGGTTTCTAATGTTGGCACCATCAGGAAATATGCAAAACAAAGAAAGTTAATTAATACATGTATACATACCTTCCAAGAATTATGAATTATCTGATTTTACTTTGTTAGTTCTTCATTATTCCCACAACTCTAGTTGTGGATTTAACTAGTCTTGCTTTGTGTAGATGCAAGAATTATGGATTGAGAAAACATAATTGTACACTTACACAATCTAATTAAGAACAAGCAAATTCAACTTCAATAAGACTCACAACCTTAAAGATGAATTTCAAACACAAGTGTTCTTAAGGACTCCCTAGTGTGATCTCATAATTTTCCCTTTCTAATTACTGAGTTTTTTGAGTACTAGGTGAAAAATTATGAAAAATAACTTAAACCACCTATATATAATAAGTGAAATACAATTCCTAAACAAAATAGGAGAACTAGTCCGCACGCAATACGAAAGGGATTTACAGGCCATATTGTATTATGTGACCCATAATAGTGGTCTCGTACTCAGCTGGTGAAAATTTGGACTACAACTCTATGACACCACTCTACGACTCGTAAAATGATTTACGACTCGTAAAGGAGTTTCATACGATAAAACTTTAGAAAGTACCAATCTCTGATCCTCAGGGCACGAACTATCTTCTACAACTCGTAAAACCATCCACAACTCATCTGCATGTTTATAGATTTAACTTCAGAAAATAGTCCCTCACTGGAATTGTTCCTAAAACCATTTCACGACTCGTAGAAGGATCTACAGCTCATAAAGGGTCTCATTTAGCAGCAAAAACCAACAACTTTTGCACTTTTTCCCAAAATCAAGGCCAAGCCTGTAATGCAAATATAAGACAAAAGAACATAAAACCAACTAACATCGAATTGAGAACATATAAATTTCCATGTTTTAAACATCAAAAGTTCTATATTTTGGCAGCACATCAATATCGGTTCAACTAAGGCTGCCCTTTGTGGTGTGCATGGAGGGACACTAAGTGTTTAATTTCATGTCATTTTAGATAGGAATCTAATTTTTGGAACTCACCACCACCATCAGTGTAAAAGGATAAAGTTTTGAGTTGAAGTGTTTTTCCACCATGGGATTTAAACTTTAGAAAAAGGCCAAAATTTTTGTTTTAGTTTTTAGTGTGAACAACCACATATATCTTGAAAATTGAATAAAACACAGTAATATTTTTTGTCAATTGATAAAACTGGAGACAACCCCCACAAATCACTGTAAAGTAAATTTAATGGTTTGGCACTATTCAAAGAACTTTTAAGAAAAGGCATGCTATGGCTTTTATTAGAATAACACGAATGACAAACAGTATTAGTTTTGGAACCAACTACTAGAATGAAAAAGTCATGGAAAATTTTTTTAGAACTTGATGATTAGGCTGACCTAATCATCGTTGCCATAAGTTGTATGAAACAGTGACATTACATTTCCACAGACCATCAATATCCCCTTGTGGTGACTCATAAAACCTATTTTTATTCCATCCGCGAGCTAATGGCTCCCGCATCATCAGATCCTTCATAATGTATGAGATAGGAAAAAATTTCATAGAGGAGTTGTTATCTTAACCAAACTTAGAGGAAGATATTAGATTATTTTTAATAGCTAGAAAGCAAAGAGTATGTTGAAGCTGAATTGGTGATTTGATGCATTAAAGTTCATTTTACCGGTATGAGAGAATGGAATGGTATTACCATTACCTATTGCGATCTCCTCTAAGCCATGGTAGTCTTGCATAGTGGTCAGATTTTGAGTGTCTGAGGCAATATGATCCATGTAGTTGAATGGTTCTGGAGGTGTGCTACATAATTGGCAAGGGCTTGAAGATGATTGTGACAGCATGTTCGGCAAACACGAGCAGCGTGACCTCTACAATCACAGAGTTGGCAGCAGAGGTTGCTGTTGGGAGATTGTTGTTATTTATTGTTGCACTGGGATAGATTTTGTTGATTTTATGCATTTGATCATCGATTATTGTTCTAACTATTGGTGGAGCCATAATGAGTAGGAATTGAAGAAGTCCCTTGAGCAATGTTGGCAGTGATTTGAGTAGAAGGTGTCTTCTTGGCTTCATCATGCTGAAGAAAAATCTCATGACCAAGGAGCTTTTCATATAGTTCTTCATAGGGAATTGTAGAATCTCAAGCGCGAATAATGGCCGAGATTTCTTGAAGTTCTTATGTGAGCAAGTAATGAGAATCTTGATAGTCAGTTCTTCATTGGAAACAGGGGAACCAACTATGACACGTCAATCACAAAGAGACCGAACATGATGAGATATTTTGCAACAGGATGAGAGTGTTTAAAGAGGCAAGCTAGGCAATCTCTAAGAATAAAGATACGCGTTTGAGATTTATTTGTATAAGAAGTACGCAAGGCATCCCATGAAGCTTTGGAATTTGGAGAAGAAGCCACTGTACTATCAACGGTCACAGTTGCCAAGGTAGCATTTTGTATAAGTTGATTTTGTTAAAACGAGGAAATATAAGAAGAATTAGATTCTGTGAGGTTATTTTCAGAGATGGTTCTAAAAGCAGCTCGGATTGATCCATCATGATGTCCAAAGAAGTTGTGTCCATGCATAAACATGGAAACTTGAGCCTGCCATAGCAAAAAGTTATGGCTACCAGTAAGTTTGATTGGGAGTTGAGTAATTGGATTGACTTCGACAATAGTTTTGAGCTGGGGATGTTGTCAACATTGATGACACTTGCCAAGGTAGCATTTTGTATAAGTTAATTTTGTTGAAACCAGGAAACATAAGAAGAATTAGATTCTGTGAGGTTATTTTCAGAGATGGTTCTAAAAGGAGCTTGGATTGATCCATCATGATGTCCAAAGAAGTTGTGTCCATGCATAAACATGGAAACCTGAGCCTGCCATAGCAAAAAGTTATGGCTACCAGTAAGTTTGATTGGGAGTTGAGTAATTGGATTGACTTCGACAATAGTGTATGGGTTGGGGATGTTGTCAACATTGACGACACTTGTATTGGAGGAAATTAGGCTTATGTTAGGAGGGCTGGGAGGAATAAAGGAAGGATCAATCTCGTTAAAGCAATAAGGCTCTGAATACTATAAAGAGAAAGAGAACAACTCGTGGCAGATAAATGTATATCTTTTATTTATTGCTGTGTTGGCTCTTATAGAGCCAGTGTATTACATACAATGCTGAAAATAAATAACAACTTAGAGAAATCTATGTAGTTACAATCCTAAAGATAAGAAATTTGATAAGTACAAATTTTAATTAAAGAGTCCTATAAGTAATAAGAGTCCTAGAAGGAAAATATTTGCTAGCCGTTATTAGTTAAATAAAAGAAAAGGAAAATAATAATGAATGGAGGAAAGAAAACAAAAGAAGGAAATGTTTTTAAAAAACAAAAAAAATGTGCTTGAATGAATTGATTCCTTCAATAAGTTGAAAATTGTTGCCAGTGGGACATCAAAGTTAAAAAAAAGAGTGGAAATGTGCATTGGTGCAAAATGTGAAGATAAGAGTGGAATAGTTGAAAAATGGATGTTGTGCGTTGATTTTAAGGAGGGATAGTCACTATTATCTAAATCTTATGCTACCGTACCCCAAAACCTACATTACAAGCTTGAAAAAGCCCATAGAGATTTCTAACCGAATGAATTTGAGTCAATGTTGATTGAAAATATAGGCAAGCTTGTGGTGTGGCATTTGTGTGCATGTGATGTTCTTTGTTGAGTGTGAATTTTTGAGTCCGTGTCCCTTATTTACAGTATATATTTGTGTGTATATTGGTGACTTTTTTCCCTTTTTGTGAGGACACGCAAATTGAAATTGAATGGTTAAATTGATACATTACAAGGTTGAGTCAGGTAGAATTGTTTGGTTCACTAGAAGTTTGAGTCACTTCTTGAGAATTTTTTGATTTTACTTGAAAAATGTGCTTTTAAAAATAAGGGAGTTTCTTGATAGATGAATTACATGCTTGTGCTAATTATTGGTGCTAACCATTGTCATAGTCATAATTTAGTTGGTGAATGTGAATTGGGATTGATTTGTGCTTAGTTTGATAGCCTCATATGTTTGGTTTTGTTTCCCTTGAGGACAAGAAACATATTAAGTTGGGGATGTTGATAAGGGGTGAATTAACACTCATTTATGGCTCTTTTTCTTATGATTTTGTTTTGTTAATTTCATGAATTGAGGCTAATTATGCTTTGAATGCTGCATATTTCAGGTACTTGTGCTTTTTTTGGAGTTTTGCTAGGAAAAATGGAATCTGAAAGTAATTCGGAGCAAAAAAGAGCTTAAAAGGAAAAAAATGTACATGACACCTTTTTGTGCTCCGTTAACACGACCTTCAGCTCCGCAAACATAGAGAATTAGATCATTGAGAGGCATGAACACACTCTTATCAAGTGCTTAGGCGGAGGTGCAACAAGTATTCTCTATGAACATGGAGAGCTAAGTGCAAGCGTGGAGGTATAAAATATTTTGACCTTTGTGAACGTGGTCGATGATCTGCGAATGCAGAGGATTGTTGTGACTGACATCTGAGCATCTTTGGGAATTCACCATTGTGATCTCAAATTGAACATACACGTACTCTCAGCCCTGTATTGAGATATCCTAGAAAAAATTCAAGATTGTTCATACAAATTTGAGAGAAGAACACACCTCAAATTAGGATTTTAGTTTTAGGTGTGGATTTAGAGAAAGTTTTCTACAATTTATTGAGGGGACTGAAAAGTGTGAGTTTCCTTTGTAATAATAAAGTTTTCTACAATTTATTGAGGGGATTGAAGAGTGTGAGTTTCCTTTGTAATAATCCTTCATTCACTCTTTCTTCCCATGGATTGTGTTTCATAAATTATAGATATAATGAGATTTGGGTTTGAATTTGTTTATTGGTATCAATTTTGAATCTTGCTATTACACTTAGTTGATTATATTCTTGCAAATCAAGTGGGTTTCTCCCCTAATTGCTTTGATTGAGCTTACTTGATTTATGGTTCATGCTTACCTTCATGTTTAATTTATGATTCAAGGTTGCAAACTTGAATCTATCTTAGATCTTCTATTATTTCTTGAGAATGAGTAATTGAAGCAGAGGGTTTGTGTGGAAGTCATGGTTTATGCTTTTGTTAGATGCCTAACAAAGGATTCAACAACTAAGGTATAAGAAGGTTTGTTATCAACTACTTGGGCCACACTGAGGTCCTATAGTGATTTGGTGCATGAGACTTGACTGATTCATGTCATGTTGTAGTTACAAGCAACCTAGCCTACCCAAGTTTGCTAGATTGTTGCAAAAAAATGGTAGGTGGTGTGAGCACTTTGACATAGAGTTCATTGAAAAGGTTTTTGTAATGACCCGATAGGTGAAACACCCCATATGTGCTTTGGAAAACAACATAATCATAAATTTCATTTATCTCAAAATTCGTAGGTGATTTCAAAAAGCCTAATTCATATTCTCGATCAGAGAGTAAAATTAAGTGGAAATAGGTATAACCCGAATTTTACAGGACCCCTAGTAAAAAAAAAATTTCGTTAATTTTTGATTTCCTGTGGCTGTCCGCGCCTAATGCACGACGCGACTGGGATGCACCACTATGTAATTCCAAATTCGCATCTGGTCTACAATGTGCCAGGGGCGCGAACCAGTGAATTATTTTCCTTGGTTTTTCTATTTCGGCCAAGAGCATTTGGGTCATATCCCATGCTCACTTAAATGTGAAGTCACCTATACTTAGTCATTTTTCAACTCTATAACTTACAAAACCCTCTCTCAAACCCCTCTAAGGGCATTTGGTTTTTCATTTCTCACATTCAAATTTAAGAAATTCAAGCTCAACTTTGGGACTCAAGGATTCATTTCAAGTTCTAAAACCACTTCAAGTTCGTTTCAAGGAAGTCAAGGTTTAAGGTATGTGGGTTTCATCCATTGGGTCCTTTCACCCATGGAGCCCAACCTTCTTTATAATGAAAATTGCATGTTTTCAAGTTTTATTACCTATGGGTATCCTTTATTATGGATTATGAATATAAATTATGTTTGGGTTTTACGAAGGATTGAGTGACTATGCTTGACTATCTATTTCAAAACTTATTTCATGAATTGGTTTGTCCATTGATACTATAGATATTTTGAGCTATGAAACTATGAACAATCGTGAGCTTTTGTAATGGATTTCAAGGTATCATATACGAGGGTTTTACTACATGTTGGTGGGGTGATTTGCATTGAGTTTACTCATCTCATTTCACTCGTGAATTGCATGATTGTAAAAAAGTATCGTGAATACACCATGTGTTTGATAAAATAACATGACAAGAATTCTCAAGTTATTGATGATCCATTACATGATTTACAAGTCAAATGACTTCATGATGATTAAGGGCTTATAAGTATGTATTGAACTTATGAAAAGTACCGATGATTTTACAAGTATCAAGTTAAGCCTTATTTCAAGATTTTACCTCTTGTAAGACTTTCATGTCAAAGCATGGGTTTATGTATGATTATTGTGTACTACCATTCAAGTTAGGGTCACTATTAGAGTTCAAGCATGTTTGTAAGCTATTTAAGTCATATTCTTACAGGCTATTCATGTTATGATTAAAGTGTGATTATTTGAAGTATTCCGTAGGATTTGACTTAGTATCCATTGAGGCTTAAGATGGGGGCTCGATTCAAAGGGTCCTTACATAAAGTCTTTAGTCACTAAGCTATGTGCCACCATAGGTTTATTGATTGTTACTCTTACTATACTAGTGGATCCATCTAGTTCATGTTTTGTTTGTCGTGGCAAGTAGACTACACTTCGCCGAAGGGGGGGTCATTCTAAGTCACCTGAACCGAGGGGGTGCCAGGCCTCGGAGTCCAAGTTATAGCTACTTGGTCTATGTCGGTTGAGGTCACTTCAGATATATATATATATATATATATATATATATATATATATACATGGTGCAAAATGAATGAGTTACAAACATGTTTTATTATGAGCATTGATCATGCATGTCAAATTGAGATTATCTATTTGTTGTTTATGATTATTCATTTTGACTATACTGGCTTATGTCTTGTTGTATTGTATCTCACATACTTAGTACAATAAAATGTACTAATGCAGACTCTATGCCTACATGATATTACCATGTAGGGACTAAAGCTCCTTTTGATCAGTCTCCATGTGGCTAGTTTGGTACTTCGGATATAAGCATTGGTGAGTCCTCAAGTCCGAGGACACTATCTACATTACTTTTTCTATTTTGATACTTGATTATGTTGACTGCTTGTTATTAGGAGGGTGAGGTCGAAAAGTTTCGTGGCCCCTGCTCCATTCTAAGTTTAGAGGTGTTGTTGGATTTTATGATGTACTTTTGCTATGAGCTTGACTCTTATATGCTTTTATGATTATTCAAAAACTTCCCTTAGTCCCGCTTCCCTTTTTTTAAATCTCTTATTGTTGTTATATTGCTTCTGAGACCAAGATGTGTGATTAATATGATAAGAGGCTTGTTTGGGGTCCCTTCAGGTTCTCATTTGCCATGTCACATCTTGGCCCTTGACTTGGGTCGTGACAAGTTTGGTATTAGAGTACTAGGTTGTTAATGGTTCTCAAAAATTCAACACACCGCATCGATTAGAGTCTTATGCATAGTTGTGAAGTGCGCCACAACTATGAATGGGAGGCTATGAGGCGTTTTAGGAAATGTTTCAGTTTTTCATGGTCTATATCATGCTTTAGGTGTAGCTATAAGGCTTTTCCCCTAATTAATAGTCTTGTTTTCTTCTAGATCATGTTGATTCCAAGGGGCAAACTAAGGAAAGCCCATACTCCTGAGGAGCAACCGACCCCTCCTGCTCCTTAAGCTCCTCAAGATGGAGGGGTAGCCCAAGAAGATTTCTGAGATTCTATCACAATGTTGGCCCATGCTAAGGGGCTCAAGCCCATCATTCTCCCACTCTAGCCTCAAGAGTGAGGGATTTCACAAGAATGAACTCACCGGAGTTCTGTGGATCCAAGCAGGAATAGGATCCTCAAGAGTTCATCGAATAGGAGTATAAAGTGATTCTAATATGATGGTCAATTCGGAAGAGAAAATGGAGTTAGTATCCTACCAACTCAAAGGTGTGGCCCAAATTTGTTTCACCCAATGGAAATTGGAGAGAAAGGATGATGAATCTATTCCTTAGGAGGAGTTCAAAGTCGCATTCCTCAATCAGTTCTTACCTATTGAGCTAAGAGAGGATAAGATGATGGAGTTTATGAACCTTAAGCAAGGTTTGATGAGTGTGAGGGAGTCTTCACTCAAGTTCAACAAGCTTTCCAAATATGCTCCACATTTGGTGGCCGACCCTAGAGCTAGAATGAACAAATTTGTGTCGGGAGTGTCCGACTTAGTTAATGAGGAGTGGTGTACATCCATGCTTGTGAATGATATAGATTTGTATTGGCTCATGACTTATTCCAATAAATTAGAGGGGGAAGATCTTAGAAAAAGAAGAAGTGGTGAGTCCAAGAGGGCTCGTTCTGAAGGTGATTTCCAAGGTTCCAAGGGTGGCCTGTTTCCTCAAGGCCACAAGTTCTAAGGCCAAGGGTCTTCCAGTGCTCCTAATAAGAGATTTAGTAATGATAATCAAATATTTCAAGGTGGTAATGGTGGGATGACTCACCCTAAGTGTCACGACCCAAGCCTAGGGCCTAGACGTGACACGGTCAATGGAGAACCTGAATAGACCCCAAAAAGACTCTTATCATATCATTACATATCCTTGGTCACGGAAGCAAGTAAACAACAACAAAAGAATATAAAATTAGGTTAAAGGGGCTAGGGGAGTCTTTCGTAGTTCAAAAATATACAAGAGTCGAGAGAGTCAAAGCTCAAAGCATCATTACATAACTTGTCAAACAATACCTCTAAACTTAGAATTAAGAGGGGGCCAAGACAAATTCCGGGCTCATCCTCATAATCAAAAGTTCAACCAAAGAAAGGGAAGCTTTACATCACATTAGATCAATAACTATCATCCTCGGAGTTGATGACTCACCAAACTTGCTTCAAAGATAGTACTAGCCACATAGAGGAGGAAGATGTTCAAGTGTAGCTCTGGTTCCTATATGGTAACATTATGTAGGTATAAAGTATGTGTTAGTACGTTTGAATGTACAAAGTATGTAGGATGCCATGCAACAATAGATAGGCAACATAATAAGAATGCATAATTAGAAAATAGATGAGCATATAGAAATATGGCATGCATGAATGATGCTTGCAGTAAACATGCTTATATAGAGCATATTATGTGTAGTAAGCGACCACCAGTATAGAATCCAAGGGCCACCACCCCCTTGGAAAGGTGATTGAGGTATCAACCCCTTAATTGGTTGATGGTTGTCACACCCTACCATCCATGGTGATTGAGGTATCAACC
>JAOTQR010078131.1:0-11552 GCA_025774065.1 Solanum ossicruentum
TGAATAATTAGAGATTAAATAATTAATTGATTAAAATTTAATATAACAAAAAATTCCTAAATATAAACGGAATAATTTAATATTTCCAACATAATATATATATATATATATATATATATATATGTAAAATTGTTATTTGGACGCGGTTTTTGAAAACTTTTTCCTTTTTGGTGGATTTTTTTAATCTTTTGGAAGTAGGTCTTTTTTTCCTTATGTCTTTGTCCCAATTTTTTAGGTACCTTTTTTTGGAGTGATATTTTGAAAAAAAGAATCCCTATTGTTGTGGAATGTTTTTGTTTTCTTCTTTTTCTTTTAGACCTTTTACTGAATTTTTTTTTGCCTATTTATGTTTATGATAGCCAATAATTTTTTGGACCTTTTTTTTATGTGTTAGTAGAAACCTTTATTTGTTTTTATTTTTGGGACTTTGTTGATGTTTTTAGCCTATTTTTTTGCCCGAACGTTTTTAAAAAACTCTTAGAAAAGTGTAAAATATTAAAACTTATTTAAATAGAATTTGTATATTTTTATAAAAGATGTAATTAATTTATTTAAAAGTATCCGATAAAATTAGGAATTCAAGCGTGAACAGAATTTTTTTTCCTATTTTCTGGATGTCTCTTTTTTGATGTTTTCTGCCATTTTCTTGGACTTTTCTTAAGACTTATAAATAGAATTGTAATTTTTTTTTATAAAATGTATGATTAATTAATTTTCAGCGTTAAACTTGCAGGTACACAACTGAGAATCTACATAATCCAACACAAATAAAAGACTCTTCTAATAGTGAGTCCCGTCCATAAGTGTGTGGTGATGAAAAATCAGGACTCCTAATACAACAAAAATATTAATGTAGACATTTCTTGACCAAGGAAACTACATATGAAAAATTTGTCCCTTCAAAAAAATGATTATCAGGGTATTACACATATAATAACCATGAAATTACCGAAATACCCCTAGAATAGAATTGCGCGTATAACGTGTCTTCCCAAACTCCAATGAAAAATTCGAGAATGGGTTTGCGATTAGTACGAAAAATTGAGTGGAAAAATGGTCTCGACCAGATTACAGAGCAACCGGGTAGAAAAATTATTTTTCGTAATTAAATTCGAAAATAGTGTTGGTGCACGCCCAAGGTGCGACGCGCCTAGGACGCGGACCAACACTTATATTTGTTTCAAAAATTTTCTACGGGATTAAAAAATCGATCGGAAAGCAATTTACGAAAATTTATACATAAAACACATTTGACAAACACGTTTTTTTGTGTATTTTCATACGAAAATAGTTTTTCAATGCGTTTTAAGTTTTCAGTCAAAAATTATACATGTGCGTGTCCTAGCCGCGATGCGGACTGAGTTTTTTTGGTCAAAAACTTTTCTTTTGTTTCGTGAGGAGCATTTTGATTAATCCCCACCTCTCTTAGACTTCATCCACGATCAATATAAGTCGTTTTAGGTCTAAAAAGAGTTTCTAAACCTATTCTAAATTTTCTTACGCAAAAATTGAGTTGGGGTTCTTGAGAGAAGAAGAGAAGAGAAGCTAGGGTTCCAGAGATTAAGGTCAATCCCTTGCGAATTCAATTATCTATCTCCATACTAGATATGTAAGGCTACCTAAAATCTTATTTTCGTGCCTAATCTATATTTATTATTAAGAATTCTAGTCAAGAGTCGAGTCAATTTCATTCCTATGATTTTATGGAGAAAATACAAAACTTTATTATGAAATCCTTGTTGTTTTATCATTATCATGCTAAGAACTTCAGCGTTGAGTACTTCCTTTCAAATTCTTGAAGTACAACTACAGTTACAAGAACCCTAACTAGAGTCAAGAATTATTTTTCATATCATGTTTTACTACAACTCTATTGCCAAAGATAAGCTTTGCATGATAAGACATTATGTTCATATAATTATGACTCTATGAAATTCATGAAAGGTTATTTAGTTCAAGGTATGAGTTGATTAAAGAAACATATTAGCATGAGTTATACAAGTAGTCTATTTACTACACTATCTTTTAAGCATAACATGACAAATTTAAAAGAACAGTTCAGACAATTAAGGTATTTTTGCATTATTATTCATCATGCATAAGTTTCATAGTTTGAGAAAACATTATTAGTTTTGAGAAAAATCAGTTTATAGAAAATATGTTGAGCCAAGGCTCCAAGTAGTATATTTTCAGTTTACCCCTAAAGTGCATGTTTTTAGATATGAGCATTACATAAGTTATTTTGGGAGTAATATTGACCACCAATATGAGTGAGAGTAATAATAATAACTTGAACTCATAAACTACGTAGCCAGCATAGGATAGGATTGTATAAAGATACAACTCCTCACTTTCCATTGAGATGACCCAGTTTTAGGATGGATCCACTTTCCTAGTTTTCGTTCCTTACTCCAACAAAGTATGAGATGGCTCTAGCAGCGTGGGCAAGATACTGCATCATCACGAAGCTCATAATGGTGGTTGTCAGTAGAAACTCCCCAAGTTAAAGTAAGCGAGTTTCTGCATACAGACTTTCAACATATGTTCTATTTTCAGCATGTATTGCATTACTACTTATGCTATCTTATTTTGAGAAATGTTTTGGCTACCTTGAGTATAGTATCTTATCCTATATTTCCATTTTGACCATTTTACATACCGTATATTCCACGTACTGACACCTTTGCCGCTGCATCATTTTATGATATAGATTCAGGTATCCACATGATAGCAAATATTCAGTACATCAGCTTTCCAGAGGCAATTGGTGAGATCTCTTTGTTTTTAGAGGACTCTAGTCAGTTTAGTATATACATTTTATTTTATAATCAGACAACCGTGGGTCTTGTTGCGATACCTATCTCAATATAGTACAGGCTTCATGGATAGAGTTAATGAGTCGGACTAGTCTTTCCATTAGACATTTTAAGTATTATTACAAATTATATGAAAAGTTATTTTCATACTTTGTATAAAGCTTGATTTGAGATTCTCTGAGTTTTTATTAAATATTTTAAAAGTTTCATCTTGTAAATTTTCAGCATGCATGCAAAGTTTCCAGTTGAGTAAGTCAGCCAGGCCAAGGGTTCGCTCGCTTGGGACCAGTGATAGTTCTCGAGTACCAGTCATATCTATGGTGTGACTCGGGGCATGACAAACTTGGTATTAAAGCACAGAGTTCACGTATCCTAGGATGTATATGAAGTCGTGTCTGTAGGAACTTATTTATGATTAGGAGGGCTCCACTTCTATAAATGAGAGACTATTGACATCTAAGAAAACTTTTCCTTTCACACTCTAGATCGTGAAATAAAGTTACTTTCTAAGAAACTCATCTATATTGGTACGGTTGCTAGATTCGTTCGACTACCTCTCATAATTAAGGTGGTTGGAACAGAAAATTCTAGATCCTTATTGTTGAGTTACCTTCAGATAAAGTATTCAAAAAGCAAAGAGACTACACTAGGCTTGAAAGGAGCCAACTAGTGTGCTTAAGTTTATCGATCCAAAATAATGCACTCTTATTTATATGAATTGTGCATTTGAGAAATAGATAAGACATGCAAAACCTCAATCACAGAGATGCATTAACCTAGGTCATTTCATGTTAACTACCCATGGTTTCCACAACCCCAAGTTGTGGGTGCTTAGCTACTCATGGCTAAGACAAAATCAATAAAAATGCAACATAAGATATGATTGAGAATTTTATCCAAGGCAATGAAGATTGAAGACACCACCAGTTGAAAACCAAAAACTTTATAGATTGATAATAAGCATAAAGCAAGATTTGCAATCCCCAAAATTGAGTTTTCTAAGAGAAAATGAGAGACTAAGCTAAAACCCTAAAAGTTGTCTTTAGAGTATCTTCAAAGATGATGTTTTCTTCTCAATTACGAATCTCCATAATAAAATTCTAACTTAAACTATTTATAGTTTTTACAAAATAACCCTAAAAATTATACATAAAAGATAGTTGGCCTCTGGTACACCTCGTAGGTACGACTCGTAGAATGATTTACGAGTCATAATCGGGGTCTTATATCAGGTTCTTGGCATCTTGGACTCAACTGGTACGACCCACTGGTACAAGTCGTAGCTTGGGTTATGACTCGTATGCTCCTCTCGTAGTCTAGGCCTTCAATTGTTGATCCAAAGTTTGGGCTCTCTGATTTCTGCTACAAGTACACCTATACGAATCATAGTGAGACCTACAACTTATAGGGTTGCCTCGTAGGGTTGACCTCCACATAGCAGATTTCTGATTTTTGGTCTTTGTTTCTTGCTATGATAGCACCCTATGAGTCGTAGCTTGGGTTACGACTCGTAGATGAACTCGTATGTCTTATGCTTCAACAAAATCTGCAACTTTTCTCCAAAATCACGCCAACCTAACTTTTTTGCAAGAACAACAAAAAAACACATAAAACTATAAAAAGTCTTATTAAGAACTCACAAAATCCCTTGTTTTAGGCATCAAAGTGTTGTATTTTGATAGCACATGAACACCCTCAACTTATAATTGTTGCTTGTCCTAAAGCGATGACTCACTCTACGTAGACAATGAGAAATACAGAGCAACTATACTAATGACATATATATGTTTCACTCTAATCTAGATACCCAACTATCATTTTCAAAACCAAATTGTAAAGCTACTAAGCACAACAAAAACATGATGATGAATCTGGCAACCCAACTGTGATAAGCTAAGGAGTATCAACCATCCACAATCACTAGTGCAGCCATATGTTAATCAAGTAGTGCAAATTTTCTCCCAAAAAAGAAGTCCCTCCCAATCACTCAAAAAGCATTTAGAATTCAGGGACTGAGGAAGCATTCTCACTCTCACAATTGAAATTCATACACAATAACTAATACTATAGACTTGCCTCTATACTCATCTTCTAGCTTGGTGACAAAGTGGATTTGGATCACTGTAGGACTTAAGGGCTTGTAACATAGGTTCAGGAGGCTTTGGTGTGGCATTTTAGACAAGTAGTGACTAAAAGCTATCCTTGAACCATGTTTACCAATACTTTTTGCATTCATAACCCAACCCTTTCCATTGAATCCACCTTTATTCTCGTATTTAAAACTTTTCTCAAGTGCTTTCTTTCTAATTTTAACTGTTCTTTATTTCTAGACTCAATTCTTGCTACTTTTTCTCTATTCAAGACACTTTTCTTTTCTTTTTCTTCACTTGACTCATGATTCTTCATTTCTTTCTTTATTTACCAGCTAACCACATCATTGTTATTACTTTACCACAATAAGACCCACTCTCAACTTAGGCTTTTAGCCTGAGGTGAAGTACACAATATCTATTTCCCAAATCAGGGCCATAATTTGTAGCCACCCTCAACTTATGCTTTTAGCCTCAATTAAGGTTCATATGTTCAAGAATAGACCAGGGCCAATATCAAGGTATTTCATCAAACATGGTTAAGCTAGTAAGGTTTCAAGAAAGAATAAGTACATGAGAGACTCAAAAATTTGGAATAAGGGACTCACTTACTCATTTGGTAGGTCATTTAGGCTAAAAATGGGATCACTCAAAGAACCAAGGCCTAAGATCTTTTCCACATCAACCTCATCACCAAGTCCATATAAGATGCATGAATATGGTAAAATAAGCTCACAACACACATGACACTGCACCCACAATCAAGTATAAACTCATAGGTCATGCATCAAGCCTCAAATCACCTTTACATTATCAGAACAATCATTGCCAATTCATCAAAATGCATGAATGCATCAATAATCACAACCTCAAAAATTTTAAGGGTACCCAATTTTTCAAAATATTCAAAAAGCGTTTAAAAACTATGTATATACCAACAGATAACACTACTATGAATTTACATATTGTCTACACTACCTAAACATGTCAGTTCAACAAAAAATTAAATATCTACAAGGAAAAAAAATCACAGCAAGAAAACCTTGGGATCAAAAATAGGAGAAGTTATGGACTCGAGGCTACTCAGACTTCACCTTAATCTATAATTTCTACACCCCACCAAAATAGAATACTTTGTGTGTGTGTGTGCGCGCGTGCGTGTGTACGCGCACACACACACACACACACATTAAAAATCAAAAACTAACATCCAGAATATAAGTAAAAATAACATCCAACATAAAAATACTTAAACAAATCCAAAAACCAACAGAATAAAGAAATTGGCTAACAACAGAACAAAGCATCCATAATGACAAATAAGAACTGGGGTTAAAAGAAGTCAAACATCAAGGTGCTTCAAGCACCGGTCTCTGGCTGGTCAGTAGGGTCCTAGGTATTTTAGCTTCGGGCTCTATTCTAACCCTGTAGACTTCTAGACGTCCCTCAGATCTCGCGACCTCAGAAGATTCATCAATCAACCTCCGTTGAAATGTCTGGATTGCTCATTTGTCTATTGGAGGCATTGTATCTGTGGAACAACCATATAACAACATATGAGCTTCAAGATGTTTGACCAATCAATGAATACAAAGTACAGAACAAGAAACACACCCACTTAGATAGAGAAACAAAATAAATTCTCTGATGCAATTGCAGGTCTACAGATATGAGTACAGTTATGACTCTAAAGAAGCATATGATCCTACCAAGGATGCATTCACCATAATAGTGTATTAAATTTAACCATGAAACTTACCAATTGATAGAAGAAATTAACCAAGGCAACGGAGATCAAAAACCAAGCCAAAACCCTTGAAAATAGTAACCCCGCTGGAATTCTTACCGGAAAATGATGTGGGTAGTCAAAATTTTTGTTGGAAAAGTGAATGGAGGAGAGAGATAGGGGATTTCCGTTGATATTAGGGTATGGGAAATTAAAATTTGGGGTCAAATTTTATTTTGACCCCTATTAAATGAAATTGGGTCAACATTTTAAAACTGTAGATCGGGACTTTGAGACCCCGAATACAAGTCATAGGGTGTCCTACATCTCATAAGTCCTAGTCTCGTAGCAAACCCAATACTTGTGAAATTTCAAAATGCATACCTGGGCACTACGAACCCTACTTATAACTTGTATGAGACCCTCTGAATTATAAGGTTGGCTCGTAGTATGTGTGCTAACTTTTGATACTCATTATTTACCTCTACGAGGCATTCTTACGAGTCCTAATGGTGACTACGACTCGTAGGCCTGCTTGTAGAAATTGCTCTAAGTGCCATTTTTTCACTTCTTCAGTTCTTTAATTTTCACCTGCAAATCAAGTCTCATAAGCACAAAAATCTTCAAAATATTACAACTGCATCAATATATTTCAACTTAAAATAAACACACACCATACTACCTAAAATCTCAACAACCAAACACACTTAAAACAGACAAACAATTATAAAAATTACTTGGGTTGCCTCCCAAGAAGAGTCATATTTAATGTCGTGGCTCGACTTAGTCATCCTCCATTATCAACAATTATTAAGGGATTAAACTTCACTCTTCAATTCATCCGGGTGTTTTATTGATTAGTGGATGTCGACCACTTCCTCCGCGTCATTGATCCTAACCCGAAATTGACCTGAATCTATATCCACGAGAGCTCTCCTAGTGGCAAGAAATGGTCTTCCTAAAATAATGGGCACCTCAAAATCAACCTCATAATCAAGGATCACAAAATCCACAGGAAAGATGAATTTATCAACTTTAACAAGCACATTAAGAAGCATTCCCTTCGACCTTTTGATGGTTCGATCTGCCATCAGCAATTGCATTCTCATTGGGGTCGGATTGATAGGACCTAGCTTTTTGAATACAGCAAGAGGCATTAGGTTGTTGCTCGCTCCTATATCACACAATACTCTTGCAAACTCAACATCACCAATGGTGCAAGGGATGATGGATGCATTGGGGTCCTCTCATTTTTTACCAAGACATTTGGTAATGATCACACAACATTGTTGAAGTTCCTGTGGAAACTCTTGACTCAAAGTGCGTTTCTTTGTCACTAAATCCTTCATATACTTGGCATACCCAGGCATCTTCTCCAAAGCTTCTAGAAGTGAAATGTTGATGGATAGTTGCTTCAATATCGGAAGAAAGTGTTTGAATTTACCCTCCTCTTCCTTCTTCTTAAGCCTTTGAGGGAAAGGAGGGGAAGGCTTTGGAATTGACTTCAATTTTTCATGCTCCCTTACCTATTTTCTTTGCATCCCAGCAGTCTCCAGTCCTTCTCCCTCAATCACAACTTCACCACCAAGAACCTTCTCATCATCTTCATCCACAATTACCGGTCTTGGGGGATCTATGGTGCTTTTGCCACTCTGAGTCATGACTGCCATGCAATGCCCTTCATTTTTAAGATTTTGAACCGTATTGCTTGGTAAGGTACCCTTTTGGTGTTGGTTCAATTATGAAGAAACTTGCCCAAATTGTTGTTCTAGTTGCTTAATCGCCACCGAGTAAGACTCTATTTTTTGCTTAATTCTTGAAGTATCATCTTTCATTCCCTTTAAAGTTTCATTTTGGTGGTCATCCCTTTTCAACAACTTGTTAAACATCTCTTTGATCCTGGAGTTACTTGACCCTGCATCACGGTTATGAGGTGGCACATAAGGACCATTCTGGTAAACATCTATTCTACTCCATTCAGCATCCGACATCCTCTCTCTTTCATAGTACTCACCTCGATTATCTCTGTACGAAGCCTCATAGTTGTAGTTCCAACCTTGATTCCTGGAACTTTGCCTCCAATAGTCCGAAGTTAACCCTTGAGGGTTATTCCAGAAACCCCCCACTTGATTACTCACAAAACAAGCATCTTTGTCAAAGAATGGATCTTCATAGATGGGAGCCTTAGGAGATTGGTGAGTGACCACTTTGACACTTGCTTATTTTTGCTTTAAAACCAAGTCCATGCTTGTGCAAAGTTAAGAAAGTTGCTCCATGATCTCTTCATTGACCTTTGCTTGCTCATTGTTGGTGTTGACTGCACAAGAAGTCTTTATCGCACCTCGCTCTCGTTGACCCCATTGTCTACTGGTTTTTACTATTTGGTCCATCCTTGGGCTATCAATGTAAAATATTGGTCAAGAAAAATGCCTCCCATGATTGTATCAGCGCACGCTTGACTATTTTCATCAAGTGCCCGATAGAAAATCTCAACCAAGACATCATTAACAATCTTGTGACCAAGGACCATCCTCAAACATTTGGTAAATCTCTCCCATGTTATGCTAATAGAGTTACCTGGCGATTGATCAAAGTTGTTTAGTTGATCCTTGAGCTTTAACTTCTTGGATCTTGGGAAATATCTTTCAAAGAATACTCTCTGAAGCTTAGCCCAACTTGTAATAATACTCAGAGGAAGATCAGACAACCACACAACTGCATTCCAGTCAGTGACAATGGGAACACTCTTAAACCAATGGTATCAAGAGAAAGATTTTGTATCCCCATGACACTCTTGCAAACAAACACCACGTTATAGAGATAACAATAGGAATCCTTTGAAGGTAGCCCTGTGAATAATCCTTGATTTTGAAGCATTTGAAGTAATACACTTGACACCGAAAACTTAGCATCTGCCAGTAATGGAAGCAACACTATTGCACCGTAACATACATGGCCATAGGGTTCAAATGATATTAGTTCCATCCATAAGCATTTTCGTTGAAGTCCCTAAGATGTGACCTGTTATCTTTGGTGGTGGATTCTTCTCTCTTCCCATATCATCATTCATATTCATATCCTTCTCAACCGCGATATCTTCATTCACTTGAGCCATTCTTAAAATGAGTTGGTGGATCTCCAAATTAATTGGAGCTAAGTGATTGCCTTGGCTATTTGCGTTGGGCATACAACCTAGTACACCCTGCAATTAAAATCAAAAAACCAAAGCAAAAACAAGAGTAAAATATAAGAGATTTTAGAAATCAATATAAGAACTAACTAATAGTGAAATCATGTCAAAACCTAGTCGTATTCCCTAACAACGACACCATAATTTCTAACCTGATGTTCTCGCTCCAATTAAAAAGCGGTTGCTGTCAACAATTAACATAACCAAAAGGTAGGATCAAATCCACAGGGAATACAGGGTTTGACTACGAGAATTCACTATCAATTATTTCTAGTATATATAACTAAAATCTCTAAATGTGGGGGGGGGGGTTGTGATTCAAGAACAAAGTAAAATAAACACTATACAACGATGCGGGAAAACACTCAGTTTTAGGGACAAGTTTGGAATTGTGTTTCCCATGTTTCTTGACTCAATTAACATAGATGACCTAACTATAATTATAGATTCGTATGCAGGACGATAACTTAGGTTCTTCCAACCTCTTGTGAAGGTAAAGGTCAAATTTCACCATGGCTCTTGGTCAGCAACCATGGCGCGCCAACTAACTGTTACCTATTATCCCAGTCAACCTCCCCTTGGTTAGGTTTGGTTGATTGGATAAGAACACATCAATCGAATTATGTCATCTATTTTTCTTTTCCTTTTCGTCATTACCTTTGTCGGGATCGTGATAGTAGGCAGGATTTGGTGTTAGCCACCACCAAATGACAATCATAACGAAGAGAAATAGATAATACTTTCAAAACCCCAATCGTAGAGATACATTAACCTAGGTCATTTCATGTCAACTACCCATGGTTCCTACAACCCCAAGTTGTGGGTGCTTAGCTACTCATGACTAAGGCAAAACCAACAAAAATGCAAATGTAAGACGTGATTGAGAATTTTAGCCAAGGCAATGAAGATTGAAGACACCACTAATTGCAAACCAAAAGCTTGATAGATTGATAGTAAGCTCAAAGCAATATTTACAATCCCCAAAATTGGGTTTACCAAGAGAAATGAGAGACTAAACTAAAACTATAAAAGTTGTCTTGAGAGTATCTTCAAAAATGATGTTTTCTTCTCAATTTCAAATCTCCCTAATAAACACCCTAACTTAAACTATTTATAGTGTTTACAACTAATCCTAAAAATCATACAGAAAAGACAGCTGGCCATTGGTATGTCTCGTAGGATGACCTATGAGTCGTAATCGGGTCTCATATCTGGTTCTTGGTATTTTGGACTCAACTGGTATGACCCACTGGTACGAGTTGTAGCTTGGGCTATGACTCATATTCTCCTTTCATAGTTTAGGCCTTTAGTTGTTGATCCAAAGTTTGGGCTCTCTGATTCCTGCTACGAGTACACCTATACAAGTCATAGTGAGACCTACGACTCGTAGGGTGGCCTCATAGGGTTGAATTCCACTTAGTAGATTTCTGATTTTTGGTCTCTGTTTCTTGATGCGATAGCACCCCATAACTCGTAGTTTGGGTTACGACTCGTAGGTGAACCCGTATGTCCTATGCTTCAGCAAAATCTGTAACTTTTCTCCAAAATCATGCCAACTTAACTTTTCTGCAAGAACAACAAAAAAGCACATAAAAACCATAAAAAAGTCGCATTAAAAACTTACAAAATGTGCTGTATTTTGACATCAAATGTGCTGTATTTTGACAACATATCATCAATTATACTTAGATGGACCATGGGATAAAGATTTATTTGTTATCATGAGATTT